>JAEQBH010008567.1:0-130105 GCA_016808115.1 Tetrastigma voinierianum
TTTTGTGATTTGAGATAATAGAATTTGAATTTTAGAATGCATAGCTGTTGAGATGAGAGAAAAAAATATAAAGACAAGAACTAAATGCAAATGGGCTAATATGATTAAACTTATAGTTTAAAGTTCTTGATGTAAAGGATGGATAAGCTAAATTTTTAGATAATAGAAAAATTGAAATTGAGCAATGTTAATTAAGTTTTTAATTCTAGTTTAGTTGAATGATGCAGTTCGAAAATGACGAGCAGCACATTGGGTCCACTTAGTACTGTAGCAGTTGTGCTGGGGTTGGGACATTTGTATTGGACTAGCTTAAATGTTGGTCAATCTCAAGGTCCTAGAACTTGTTGTATTATTAATCAAGCGAAGTCTAAGCATTCCAACCAATAGGAAATGATTTAGGCTATCCTTAGACATTTCGGCCCTTTTCAAGGAAACCCCCTACTTTGATATGGAGTTTGAGCCACAAAAGCTTGTTAAAGGGGTAGTAGAAACTTAAAATGTACAAAACATTGCACATTCAAAGACCTGAACCAAACTAACATGAAGCCAAAACATGAACTAAATTGAAATAGATGCAAAAATTGAAGCAGAATTAAGTTATCTCAGTTGTCAAACCACTACAGGAAACATGAAAGAAAAAGATACTAAATCAAGTTTTGGGGGTACTCTTAAAAATTTTTTTTGATTAGATATGAAAGAAGGGTAATGAAGACAAAATGCTAAGAAAATGTATGCGGTTTGGGTAGAAGTTTAGACATAAAATGTCCAGATTCATGTGCCCAAGGACTGCCTAACTTGTACATTCTGACTCGAACCTAATTTGATTTTGAGGTTGTGTTATGTAATATTAAGTGGAGAATAATACAATATAAAGCCTAGATACCTAAGTGCTCTGAAGAATGCCATTACAGTGACTCTCACCCAGACACCTAATCTACCAAATTAATTAGTCATAAGGGAAGATGACACACACTCAGAATTCGAAAACATATGTGTTTATTCACTTTATTGAATTACCGTGTTGTATTGAATGATATAAATTAGAAAATTTTAGGATTATAAAATGAAGCTTCATTTTTGACAATTGATGTGCAGTGAAATATTACTGAGGACCAAAAGAGGCTATGGGCTGCTGAAAAAGGAATAGTTTAAATTTGAAAAATGTCCTTAAAATCAACATTTTATTGTTTGAGGACAACGGAAGATAGCCTTTTCTTTAGCAGGACCATTGAAACTCTAAGTTTGGGGGGTTTGATGATCTAAACTCATCTATTTTTAAGCCCATTTTTCAAGCATATTTCGGGCTTAAAGTTCAATTTAATAAAATTGAAATTTTCAACTAGATTTATCTTTTTATAAATTTGAAAAGCGGCAATAAAAGCAATGACAAAAGAAGCTCCGAAACAACAATGTCGCGATACCAGAAGAACAATGTCGCGACATTGTGTGGAGAGTGTCAAGCCGATTACTTCAATGTCACGACATCGCCGTGACATCGGTTGAAATAGATAGATCAAAAATATGTTATGTCGCAACCTTCCTTTACGACGTAAAATTTGGCTGACATCATAAGTTCTGAGGCTCAAATTCAATGTTGCGACGCGTCAAAAATGGTTTTAGACATGGGTTTGTCAGAGCTCAATGTCAGGACATTAGACAAGGGACTCAAGGCTGAAATATTACGTTTGACATTTCCATGGCTTCCGGATAACCATAAAGCATTTAGAAGACATATTTAAAAATGTTAGAATGCTCGATGCGATATTCTGACGTGGGAAAGATGTAGCTTATCTGTTGACCAATGTTGAGCATCAAAAGCTAAATGCCGCCAACATCATAACTTATAATTATTGCAACCATGACATTCAGAATCTGAGCATCAAGTTGAAACACTAAAGAGCCAATGCCGCGACATGTGATTGATGGTAGGCGCTAAAGCTGCGATATCATGACATTCCATGACATTAGAAGAGTAACCTCGACATTCGAGAGCAATGCCAGCAACATCAACTCAATGTTTAGGCACATTAACCAATCGCGACACGGAAGAAGCGATGGCGACGTCAACTATCTTAACGCGCTCCGGAAAGAAGCGTGCCGTGACGTAATTCCAATGTCGTGACATCATTGAAACATAATCAGCCCGAATAGCGTTGGTACGACTATCATCGGTTATTGCCACAACGTGTTGGTGACTAAGAATTCAGATTGCCCAAGCGATTTCAATGTGCATTATCACCACGACATCATCGCTCAGGTGAAGAATTTCTGAGGCTTTTAGAAATTCGTGATTTTTCACCTTGTTTTTTAAGATCAAATCCGACTATAATAAACTCTGAGGCCCAGTGTCAACTTTGGTGAATCTGATGCCCATTGGCTTTGGAAATTCTACAATCTCTCCTTTGTATATCTTTTCCTTTGTTTCTTTGTTTTTCTTTATCTTTTTCTTTTTATTTGTTATTTTCTAAGATTAAGAATTTCTTTATTTTAAATTGATTAATGAATCCCAGATTAGAATTGAGTTGACAGATTATGTCAGCTTCATTTCATCCCCAGACTTTATTAAAATTTGGGGAATTTTTAAGATTCGTTTTTCTTGAGTTTCAATGAATTTGAACGATCTGACTAGTCATTGTCGATTATAAATCAGGTAATGGAAGCTAAGCTCCTACAGGAAGAATATATTGTTGGGATTATTATTTGCAATTTTTTAATGTTGTCTTGGGTATGAAAAGTGGAGTGATTTAATTGGTATTATTCCTACATGAATTTTTCTAAATATAGGTGTTTGGTGGTATACGATTTCAAGGAGAATCCCTTCAGTGTAAGATATTTACGAGAGCAAAATGATAAGCTTGATTACAAATTCTGTGATATTATTGAATAATACCTCTTTGGATCCACTCTAGTACATCATTGGTGGATTCTAACCTCGACTTCAAGGTTCCCTCCTAGGTGGTGACGACATAGGTGTGTTCACCAGGGAATAAGGTCGCCTGCTGATTCCTTGATTTAATTATGGAGGGGTTTCATCCTGATTAGAGAGAATAAATCTCAACCAGCTTTGTTTTAACTAAGATTTTAATCAAGGAGGAGGAAATTCTTGTCTAATTAGTGCACCCAAAATTTACATAGCATTGGAGAGGGCTTACCACATTTTCCCATCATAGAGAATGCAAAAGTGTTTCTAATTTTGAGATCATTGAAATCTTGAGAAGGAAAACAGTCAATCCCAAGAGGGATCAGTCTCTAGTAGCTTTTCATACCCGTGACTAGGAATGGCAGTGGTGTGAAATGAAGGGTGAAATGTGTGGATTTTAGGAGAAAATCAAATGCTTTACCTGCCCCTTGCTCTGGACAATTCAGGTGCATGTCCAACACTTTATATTTTCTTGGAAACTTGCAAATTGATAGTCATAACAACGGTTGAGTTCTGATTATTGTTTTGCAGTTAATTAAACTCCTCTAATTATAACATTCTAGATTTCTTTATCTCTTTATTCAATTGATTTTAGAAAGATAATAAATATCTTTGCAGAATTTAGTGGTTCAAATAGTGATATTCTTAGTCGAGGATGAGTTAATCTTTAGATTTCCAGTCAATCCTTGTGGGAACAATATCAGAGACATTTTGTCCACTTTATTACTTGTTTGTTCTATTTCACTTGCAGTGATTGGAATTGAAACTATGTTTAATTACTAAATTATTCATGAACATTAAACTAGATTTTATATAATTAAATCAAAAAAGTTTTTTAACTTTCTTCAGAATTGAATAATATCTGTTGGTAGTCATCGAGAATCAGTCATTTTTTGGTCTATCTGCAAAAATCAGTTAATTAAGTTTTACTGTCGTTATTATTAGAGAGTATGAATGGTCTTTGTTGCAAAATCACGTTACGGTCAAATGTTCATTAATGAGCGATGTGTGTTGCCACGCTTTAGCTTTGTGTACAATCACCCTTCACCTTCGGCATGCTTGTAATGCGCGCTAATTTTCGTCGTTACGGCTTCCTCATACTGGTTTGACAATTTTATTACGATACCGCCCTTCGTTCATTCCATTACTCAAATTGGTCCGGGTCCCATTTGGCTTTGAGCCTCCTAGCGTACCACGACAAGCACCACACCGCGAATCTAGCCTGCGGCACCTCCAAAGGCCAAACCACTTGGATCTGCATTGGCACTTCGAGCCCTACGATGGATTATTGGCTATTTGTTCTAATAAGGCTTCAAAAGTGGTGCCTTTACCTTGGCTCAAGAGCTGATCTATGACTTCTAACAGCATTGTAGGTGTCTGAAGCTGGCATTCATCCAGCGATAATTTGAGGAAAGGGGTTGCATGATGAAATGGAATCAATAACTAGCAATTGAATTATAAGGCGGCTAATGGCGTTGGAATTGAAAGTAAAAAATAAGCAATAGTAGAAGTGAAAAAGTAAGGTGTTCGTTGCACGATAGGTGTCTAAGGTACCTATGATATAAACTGTTGGGCCTTTTGAAAAATTGTAATTAAGTGAAGCGGAAGACAGATTCAGGTCTATCTGGTCCTTAACAACAATAACGTCTCGCGGGAAACCTCGACCACCTCGTTTAGATGAACTTGGTCATGAGTGGCGCCCAGCGTAGCACTTTGTTCAGGGCTTTTACAGGGTTCCGAAAGAACTCGGGAGAAGCGGCGGGTTAAGCCCGAAGTCGGGCATATGATACAGCCTCAAGTGATGCGTTTGGTCCGTTGGCGTATCGTGAAGTTGATTTGTTAAACATTGAAGCATTAGACAATGAAATGGAGCGGAAGCCCGTGGTGATTCCAAAAAAGTAGTTACTGAGATGAGAGAAGAGTACACCACATATCTGACTAGACTTCCTCGATGCCAGTTCTTTGTAAGTCCAGAAGCCGCATGTTTAGAAGTTGTCTGAAGGAGTGCCTTTGATAAATCTGTAAATACCTAATTGAATCAATCATAAGCTTGTTTCTGCCAAGCTCCTCAGGTAGCCCCTTCAAGTTTGTTCTCACACCGCTAATAATATGACAGAGATGAGGAGGTTCAGTAGGGTTGGGATATTTTACATGAGATTGTTCCTAAAAGACGAAGCTCTAGTTTTAGAAGAGCCCAGTTCACTTTTTGGGATTTTGCCTTCGAACTTGTCGTCGATTAGATTAAGTTCCCTAAGCCCCGAGCAATATGTGAGATTGGTAGGATCTTTCTTTCAAATGAATTATTCTTCAGAAACGAGGACTCGTAAGCGGAATAAACCACCAATCTCAAGGGCACCTTGCCTTGAATCATTGTTTTGGAGGAGACGATTGTTAGAAAGGTGAGGTTCCCGATGGGGTAGAGGTTCTACTAGTCATAGAAAATAGATATAATCATTTCTGACTGACATAGGGGCTGATACACACGACCACGAGGAAGCAAAAGTGGAAATCATTCAAAAATAATCTAAAGGCGGATCATGGGTGATTCAAGCGGCCCAGCGAAAGCGATCAAAGAAGGTCGATCTTTACGTTTCATTTTACCATACTGTTAGCTGATTGATGGGATTAACATAGATGGATTATTCGCAGACTAAGTAATATAGGAAAAAGAAGAACACAGAGACCTTGGCCTCCTTTAGGATTAATTTGAAAAGCCCTCTTGAGTTTCTCGAGCTAACACAAGATTAATGCTATGAAATGAGCATTACATCTCTTTCTTATTTACTCTGAGAAAGAGGATTAACCTTTACTTCTTTGGTTTGTTGACAATTCAATAATATGACTTGACTTTGTACGTTCATCTGCTTGAGTGCAGATTGGGTTCAATGCAGAAACATATGAAAAATTGACTTGACTTAATAGTTAAGTCAGTTTCTTTTCTTTCTGTGAAAAAAATTGTTTGAAAATTTCTCATTATAAATTAGGAAAAGATGATGTCCTTAAATTAAGGTCTAATAAACATTAAATATTGTGAATCATTTCTATTAATAGATCCTTAGCAATTAATATATAGGTTCTTGTTTAATTCTTTGAGTAGTGATTTTTTCCTTAGATACAATTCTAATTTACTCAGAAAATGAATAATTGCTTCTTCTTTTAGTTTATTCACAATTAGGAGTGACTTGATTTGTGTTTGTGAAGTGTAAGTGGGACAACTTGATAATGGGTTCTAAACCTTTGTGACTTTCCATAAATTAATCTGGGATTACACTTCATATATAGATCTCTCGGTTTCACACCGTAAAAGACATGTGGTATTTGACAGAATTCTACCTTCACAAATGAGTGCCCAGACTTAAAATCATAAATAAGAACCATGATTAATGGATTATATATCCTCCATATCTTCTTGTGAAAATATTGCACATATTTGGGTGAATGATATCTAGATCTTAATATTTTTCTATGTTAAATTCAGTCACAGTGAAGAAGGAATAAAAACTTATATGGTGGTGTGTGGGCGTAATGTTCATGAGCCAGGACTTTTGCATGCGATTATGGACTTGCTCATTACCATCAATCAAGCATTGCGAATCGCTTCGAGTGTGATTTTAAAAAAAGTATAGCAGGATTACAATGAGCTTTGTGAATGTTAGTCCAAATTTATAAAAATCCATGAAATAATATGTTTAGATCGTAATAAAAAGCTTTAAAATTCTTATCTAGTCTGACGGCGACACATTCATTAGGCGACCGACACATATCAGGTATGTGTTCGACACTCCGGACACCTCCCATTGCTTGTGTTCATGCTTCGCAATCAAGTCTACAGCGACTATCTATAACCTCCCAATTGGGTCTGACTGGCAACCTCAGGTTCCATCTACAAAATTCACCGGTCTTCTCCTTATTTATTCTAATGCATAACACCAATATTATAGTTAGAAACTAATATATTACTCAGTTTGAGGCCTATACTTTATCTCTTTTTATATATTTCTGACATTTGGTGGTACTTTTTGCTTATTTACCTATTCGGCACTCTTGGGGAAAATGCTAAGAAAAGAAAATAGAGGGAAAATATGAAAGAAAAATAAAAATAGAGGAAAATAAAAACATTCTAGTTAAATCTAATATAGTAACATCTTTATTTACTATACCAAAGTTTTTCTCTATAATTTATTTCATTCAGCATCAGTATATAAATAATTCAGAATATATAATTTTCAAAATAATTTTGTAATTAATATTTGATTTTATTTGAAAATTTTAATTAAATAACAAAATATTTTTAAAAAAATCATTTTGGGAATAAATACAACTTGAAGGATTTGGTCAGTACTTTGTGGACAAAGATATCACTTGGAGATAATAAGTCAATCAACTGCTTCACCACATGTGAGAGGTTTAAAATCTTCACACCAGTTCTGTATTATAGTATATCGTTCATTTGTATCTGCTTCATAACACCACATATATTGAATTATTTAAAAACAATAAGCTCCCATATTTGGAATACACTTAAAGTTGGGTAGTCTTATTTTTAGTAAGATTATTAACCAAGAGCTTCCGTGTAGTATGAATGTATGGTGTATACATTATTTTTGTTCTTATCATTCAATGGATAATTAACTACCTTGGATGTAGGAATAATGTATGGTATACACATTGTTTGTATTCTAATCCATAGGGTGGGGATAATCTGTTATGAACCACCTGAGGCCATGTCTTCATACATAAAATGAGTTCTATTTAGTTCTATATAGTTTTACTTTAATTTCTTATTGTTTACAATATACAAAGCTTGTATAGTAGAAATGAGGTGGTAGTCACACTTTAATATCTGCGATGATCATGTTGTTGATGTTATTCTGCCGGACTGGCACCAGTAGCGACACATGTGCACACTACTTTCTTCACATTCGATATTAGCATGGGAGGTAAATGAATTGACTCCACATGAAGTGAGCCGAATATACTGGGATCAATGGCTATCAAAATTTGATAGGCTACTGATTGTTGGGACTTTTGGGCGATGAGATCCAGGCGTAAGGAGTTATGAAGTTCGATGATGAACTTTTCCTTGGGCATTAACATGATGCGAACATCTTGAGGGCTTTACGGCAGCGATTGGGCTGGTTGCCTCTCGATGATTAAGTCAGCAAAAAATATAGAGTGAGAATGGAATTGCAGTTGAAATTGCTTACCTTACCTATAAATGCTAAAGGCTCTTCAGGCTCTAGGTTAGGTTTCAAAAATTCCCTGTATTTTGGGGTAGTATTTTGTCCTCCTAGTTTAAGGGAGGGAAATCTTCTTTTCCTTATCCAACGACTAGTTCTTCCTTATCAGGATTATTTTCTCTTTCTAAGTTATCCTCTAAGGAGTAAGTTGATAAAACCATAATAATATAGTTTTGTTTTTATTCTAGTTAACTATTTGTAAGAAAACTTCCCACTCATAGAATAATGGCCATTGGCTGGGACTTGAATCAGGCCGGATACCTCAAGCGAGCCTTATGGCGAGCTTGACATACACTTTCTAAGCGGCCTCTTTAGATTTTCTCGTTTGAGGAATGTCCGCCTAGTCTTAGTGAATTGGTAGAATCGGATCATTTCTCGCGATGGCGGCAATAGACCTTAATTATCGGGTGGATCTTAAGATCATAGTATTCACAAGCCCCGTTTTCCTCGGTTGGGTTTTTTATTCTATTTCAATCGGGGAAAATGTTGTTGTTCAATTGAATGTTGAGTTGAAAAACATGAGAATGGTCGTGCGTCATCGTTCAGAAGGGAATCTTATTCATGTTTAAGGTGCATAGAAGGCGCACGCCTCCCGATATGTCACACATATCTCATTCAGCGACTCATTTAATGTGTTTGTCGATACCTGCCTAAATAGGGATAGTGGTCTAAAGTGAGTTTCTTTTCGTCTTCTCAAAAAATTTTTCTTGACTCCCGACTTGTCCTCCTGCAACCACACAAATTTCCCTTTCAAAGGAGCCATTGGAGACCTTTAACGCTTCGGCGACTTTCGATTTTCTGGTGAGTGTGTAATTCAAGCCTTTTCCATCACTTGTTTGTGTCGTCTTTATGCGTTGGAGGTCTTCTACTAGTTCTTTGAAGGTTTTATGGGTTTTATTCTTGGTGGTTGTAGATTTCGAGGTCAGCCCCCCCGATTTTCCTTTGAGGATTCCTTTCTCCTTTTTTTTGCTTTATGGACCTCAGTTGATGGCCCTTTTCTTCTCTCCCTTTCTTATATTTTCTACAGAATGACCAGTGGTCTTGAAGAGGTTTTGACTCTTAATTTGAGGCATGGGAGGGTGCCCCACAGGAAAACTCCTATGACGGTCAGGTGATACCGTGTTTGTGAGAAGGGTGAGGTTCGCCATGACGAATTCTCTGAAATAGAGAATGCAGAGCGCGTGGATGGAAGCGGCCCCACACTGAGATTTTGAGAGCGAGATAATGTAGTCTATTTACACAGATGCCTGGTTTGTTGTTTGGGCTACCTCTGGTTCCATCGACTAGGTGACGAGTTCCCTTCACATTTTGCAAACACCTCTTTCGTATATCACTTGGTTTCAGTTTGCAGGTGGTTCTGATCTCTTTAGAACTCTCTCTTCTAATTGGATATCCTGTTGGTGGAAATTTTCTTCATTACACTTTGAAGCTTAGGACTAAGGGTTCTCCATGTTGGCATTGCATGATCCATAGCGTATTCTTAGAGCTTAACTCCCCTTTAAGATGGGCGCTTGGTCATCTGAGTTAAGAGGCCGATGTATAGAGATCCAGCTCAAGGCTTTGCTTTCAATACGAACCAATCTCTTACATTCACAGGTTTGTTTCTGTTCCTGTTTTGGTATATCTCTTACTTCCCTAGAGGTTGCCAGGTGTATTGGCATACTTATCTTGTAGTAATTTGTGAATAGCATGTGACAGGCCGACTTGTCAGTGGTGAAAGGCGGTGGTCCCATCCTTCGATTGCTTGAATCGCAGAGAGGAGGGCCATCGCGAGCTCCTTATCCATGAAGAACACACGAGATTGGGCACTAGTCCTTTCTACCCACATAGTGCATAATTACTTTCGTTCTTTGCAGAAAACGAGGTCATCGAGGGTGAAACATTTGTGTCTTCTGACCTCCCGAAGTATTCACTGGAAGCTCTTCAGGCTGGTCGTTCTTTGAGCCCTTGTCCGAGTGAGTTGACACCTTTTAGCAGGTGTGGGACCCACTAGGCCTACCCAGATGGAGAAGAAGAAGAAGAAAGAAGTCAAAATAAACAAAGGCTAAATGAGCTGGAGGGGTTTGTGTTGAAAAATTGTGGTTAAGAGAATGGGCTAAAGAAGGAGGTTGAAATGTCTGGCCCATATATGTTCTTCATGCCGGATGAGCAAAGCAAAATGCCAGCCTTCGGGAGGGACCATGTGGGCCTTGAAGTTCTGGCGATAACGCTAGGTCTTCTGAGTTTTGATGAGGTCAATGATGGCGGTAATTCACTGACAAGTTCATAGAAGCAGGTCTGCTTGGGACACAAATCTGTCTGTTGTTGGGGATGTCACTTTAGGATCCTCTAGAAGAGCTTTATTTGTATTAGGATGAGACTCAGTGGAGACACTCTTGCTGATAAAGAACTCTATCAAAGGCACGCCCCATCAGAACAGCAGTTGCGTCTGAATCTGCCTCGAATTTGAACGATTCCGGTTAAGTGGTTCACGTTGAAGGACCACTGATAAGTGAAGTCTGCTCCGGTGTGATATTGTGCGCTTGATGAATGACGTTCTGCGGAGATGGTAGAACCACAATCAGCGCCTAGCGCTTATCAGCGTGCAGACGCCCCAACGAGACGCCAGGTAGCGCGTACGCGATCTTTGCTACGACTTCCACTGCGCGGTGGCTCGGCGGAGAATCTTGCATCTCTCCCAGTCAGCTATATGCAGAGTCCTAACGGCGTGATGAAGATGGCGCGGGATGTATATGCGTAATCATGACGATGAGGCGATGAAGTGGCGCCGCCGGCTCTCGGCGTTTAATTGGCATTTGTTTGATGTTACTGTTGACGTTCTTTGCGGTTCGCTGACCTCGAGATATCGCAAGGCGCCGACACGAAACTTTGGTAGTTGAGTCTGAAGTTCTGAAGCACCCATACGGTGTGTTTGCCTCAGGCATGCGGTGCCCCTAGAGGAGGTCAGGGAAGGCTGATCTGATCAGATATTGGGAGCTGAAGGGCCAGAGGAACGCCAGAGATGTGGATCTGCGACGAGGGGACAGAACTGGGAGGCTCGGGTTCTTTGTTGGCAGGTGTTCACTTGTGGATCTGAGCCAAAAATTAGGGGTTGAGCTTTGTCTGGGATCAAAGATATACTCTGCAGACATACTGGGAACTAAGTTAATGTTCATGAAGAAGAATTTAGTAGCCATTGAGTCTGGTCTATTGATGAGGTTCAGTCAGACATCTCTCTCTGTTTGGAGACAGATGAAGTTGGGTTGTCTTCTCTATCGGTCTCAAACCGTTGAATAAAGATAATGGAACTTTGAGCTCTTTAAGGTTATTAGATGTGGTCAGAAGGGATGCCTGGTCACCTTCCTGTTCTTTTCCCTATTGCCTCCTTCTGCTGGGTTTATCTATGAGGAAGAGGAGGTTATATTGGGATTTGGAAGACCTTCTTTAATTGTCTGCAAAATAAAGATCAGATTCTCTATAATAGAGGATTGGACAGAGGCCTCTATGGTTTGAAAGATCAGCATTATGGACCTGAAGATTGTTTAACTACATTATTTTCAAAGATGAGTTATCATTTTCATAGTTTATCAAATAAAAATACTAACAAGATGGATTTGATTTATTTCAGTATTAAATATCAATCACAGTTGAATTTTATGATTCAAATCATATGTGGATTTGTGTTGATAACAGACATCACTGTGAGTTCAGTAACCATTTATCAACCAGAATAAGAAATGGGTTTCAGATTGGATTGTTTTCAGGTGTTGCCACAAACATCGATAAATTAGCAATTTGAGGAATATTTTTATGATTTAATTTTGAATATTCGTTATCTTTGAAATTTACTACTACATTGAGGACATCACAAAGAACCCATTAATCTGAGGGACTTGTATGAGTGTTTATCTTTGAAGTTTTCTTGATACCCCAACGACTATACGTATAAAAGCGATAAATCCCAGAGACTGGCATATAGGTCTGCGTCATAATTAAGTGATGATATCACCCAGACCGTGGGATTATAGTTGGACATTAAGGAAATGAAGGATTTAAATATCAACAGAAAATGAGCTACTGGCGGTCATCTTTAATTGAATATGTTCTAAATTTCTATTAATATTAATTTCTTTTTTTATAAAGGCTGTTTTACCAGCTAATTCCTAGTTTGTTTATATTATTGTAATATTGAGCTTCCTTATCGAAGAATGTGAGAAGCTTTGAGATATCATACCATATCTTCTCAGTTATAGTGGAAAAAGTTCGCTCGAAGTTAGTTGCTATACATGATACTAAGGTTTCAGGATTAAAGTTTTGAGTGTTTTGGTCTCATCCCATGGGCTCTAGGGTTTTGTGGTTTGCAGTTTTCTTGTGATGCAATGCTGATGCTCTAAATCACACACTCAATGTTTCAAAGAACATGATGAGATTCTCTAATCAGGTGGATGCTGAAGGCATCATGGCCCAGACTAATGTTTAAACTGTTCTTGACCTTTCTAATGTTGTTTCTCTATCTTCATATGTTCTTGAATTTTAGAAGCCTTGTTTCTTAGTTTATGTTCTGTACCTAAACCCCGTTATCCTCTTACAGCAAATCCCCCTTTACTGAATGTGAGCACCTTCTGAGTTATCTTTCATTCAAGCTCTGAAATACTAAATTATTCACAATGTTTGCCACTTTGGTTCTTCCCCACTTTCTCTGAGCGTTGCCAGATGCAAGTCCTTTTGCTTCCTCCTCATTCATACTACCAACCCTCTACCTTCCTTGCGGATTCCTCCTTTAAGAGAAGCTGATTCTTGTGATGAGGTGAAGTTTGTGAGGCATCTCCTCTCCCATTCAGTTCCATGAGACCTGTCGGGCATAACACCAATTCTCGACCCCAGGAAATATGCCTCCTGTTTCAAAGTCTCTCGTATTTCTCCCAAATAAATCTGAGTTAAATGGTCTTCCCTTCCCAGCTCGGATAAAATATTTGGATCGAAAATCTAGATGTCTTGGAAGATCTCATCTACGACGCTTCGAGACACATTACCACTAACACCATATTCTGCAAAAGGTTGGTTTTGAATGAAGCTTTACTACTAATTCAAAATAACGATTTGAAAAAAAAAAAAACATTCGATAATTCTTGCTATAGAACTTTCTAATGAAAGGAATTCATACCTGGGGCAACATATCCTATTGAACCTTTCATTGTGGTGATTGAGCTACTTTGATTCGTGTGAGTACTGGTAGCACTAGAGATGGTAGAGATAATCTTTGCAAGCGAAATCACTGACATGGGCGTCATATTGTCAAGAAGAACATTACTGAGCTTGAGTCACTATGAACAATAATGCCATCACGGTGACTATGAAGATATTGTAGTCTTGAAGCTACATCAATGCCAATATTGAGTCTACATTGAAAGTTAAGCTTTTCATGTCCATCTCTCTCCTACTTTTGGATGCAGCCTCTTCCAAGCTACCTTGTGGCATCAACTCTCTTAAACAAGAGCCTTGAAATCGTACACTTGGAAGTCAAGCAGGCAAGCACTCAGGATTTTGACAAAGTTCCTGTGCCCCTGAAAATCATTCTCAAGGCTTTGCATTCTGACATAAAACTCTTAGAAGCTCCCTACGCTGAAGATTAGACACCTTCGGCAATGGCTATTGTGTCTTAGTCCAGAACCCCCTTTATATACAGAACCATAACTTCCAGCACCGATTATATTTGACTCGAGAACCACTCTAGTGGCTGTGTGAGTCTGAGTATGAAACCCTCTTGAACTGACTGTTGTATAGTTGTGTGGACAAGACATTCTTCCTTGATTTTCTTCTCCAGCAACGGACAATGAGAATTAAAGCCAACAAACTCAAACACAAAGTTGTACTGATGACAGGAATGACCACTTTGACAGCAAGATGATACTCCTTCTTCTTAGTGGAGGATGTGGGGCATATGGGAAGATTAAGTTGTTGAATACCTCCCACAAGGTTATAGTTTCCTTCAGCTGAAACCGACTGTGGGGTTTCTAGACACCTAGTTTGGGCACTTCTCCGTTAGGTTCATTAAGCCAAATTCAAATTAGACCAAGAAAGGAAAGATTCCCAAGATAAGGTTGGAATATGACCGGAAAATTGTTATAGGAAAGATCTATGCTCCAGACTTCAGAAGGGTCTGCAGAGCAGTGGGGATGTCTGCTTCATGGAAGAAGTTTCCATCCAATTGAAGATATTCAATCATCAGGCATTTTGCTATTGTGTCTGGAAGGGCACCTGATAGTCTATTGTTGGACATATTTAATGCAACCAGGTTTATCATATTGCCAACCTCCAAAGGCAGCGAACCAGTCAATGCATTGCCACTAAAATAAAGGAATAGTGGAGATGAAGAAAGACTGAAGAATTCTTTAGGGATGGAACCATTGAGGTTGTTGTTTGAAAGAGTCAAATATAATAGGTTTTGAGAGGCTGCTAGATTGGGAGGGATTTCCCCAAACAAGTTGTTATCATGCAAGTAGAGAGAGCTTAAGAGGGTTAAATTACCAAGTGAAGATGGTATTCTTCCCGAGAGTTCATTTCCAAACAATTCTAATGCTCGTAGTTTATGAAGCTTTCCAATGATAGGAGGGATATTAGCCGTAAGTCGGTTGTCCGCCATAACAAAGATTTGTAGATTTGCCAGTTTGCTATTGCTGAAGGAACTGTTCCATGTATTTGATTTATTCCACAATCCATGAAAGAATTTGGGTTGAGAGATTAGCTATGGTGCTCGGCAATGAACCTCGAAGAATTGTCCTCAAATATCAAATATTAGTTGATTTTCAGTTTACTAAAGAGGGTATGAAACTCAGATCATCCCCTGTTGTAGAACCTCACATTTGATTCCAGCCATGCTTATAAATTGAGCATTATGCAGCATTCCCAAATCCCACGGCACTTTTCCAATGAAATGGTTTCCTTGAAATTGGATAGTCACAAGGTTGGAGGCATTAGATAAAGAAACCGGGATATGCCCTATGAATCTATTATACGCAACAGTCAGCTCAAGACGAGAAGAAGCGAAGGCCGATATCTGGTGAATGGTTCCCGAGTTGGTTTGATAATCGAAAGCCAATAGAGCTGAGAGATTGTAAAAGGGAATAAGAGTTGTACCAGTTAGATTGTTGTGCTTTAAATCAAGACGTGTCCAAGATTTGTGGATTCTACCAGATCTATAAGGAATCCTGCCTTCCAAATTGTTTTAAACAATTCAGGATTGAAGGAGAGACGAGAGATTCCCCAAGTGAAGCGGGATGCTTCCAGTAAAATAATTCTTGGACAAGGGTAAATTCAGGGTTTAGAGAGGGAGCCGACTTCTTCTGGGATTTCCCTTGGAGTTTGTTATTACGGAGATCAAGGTACCAAAGATCCGAACATTTTGTGAGATTGATCGGAAATGTGCCCTCAAAGGAGTTGTTGCTAAGCTCGAGCACTCTTAGCCGAAACAGACCACCCAACTCCAAGGGTATTTCACCATGGAAGCTGTTGTTTTCAAGGTCCATTATTCTGAAATGTGAGGAGTTTCCAATATGCGGGTGAGGAGGAAACCCACTAGTCCACTAAGACTTAATCTCAATGAAGTCACTCTATCGATATGCTTGTGACTACAATTAACATGAGCCATCAGCAATAGTGGACGGAGTCATTCCACGAGCTCAGCACCCAAAGCGGATCCCGATTGATTCCATGTTTGAAGGCCATCAATGCTAGTCGATCTGTTGAAGTTGAATTAATTCCCGTACTGCTACTGCTACTGCTACTGACAGTATTAGAGCTCCAAAGAATGAGGAACAGCATGATCATCAGGATGATGCTGCGGAGTCCATTAATATTGGAGGATGCACCTCATTCTCGACTGGATCGATCTCACAAGCTTTGTAAATTAATGCAAAAATATGGAATTGTGTTTTGAAACTAACTGAAACAGCAAGGCCTTTTTATGTGTTGGAAATGCTTGGTTTATGGCAATGACTTGGGCATGTAAGTAAACATGAATCATGCACCGAAGACTTAGAAGTCTTGTACCGTATAGACTGGGTTTGAGACATTATTAGACTTTTCATCAATGTGACAGGGATATACCCCAAACAACATTTTTTTTTTTTTTTTTTGTGGAAGGAAATCAAGATCAGCTAGATCTCCTCCTCTTTATATGAAAAAATCCTCCACCATTTGTGGGTCATTCAAGATCTTCATGATAGTCTTTCATGTAGACTGGGTTAATTCCTTTTATTTATGGGGTCCATAATCCATATACCAAGTGTCACCCACTTGATCTCTTTTTCTACTTTGACTACTAAGCAAGCGTGTAGATTGGGTTTGCTACCTCTTCGAAAACATGCTATCATTCCTTCTGCCATGGGAACAACCTGCATTAAATTCTAAGCAATTTTTATCTTTTTTACTACTGGAATTTGGGGTTGTAGATTGGGTTTGCTCGTGGAAAATGAATAGACCAAATGTCATTCATCCAAGTGAACAATGACGTTCACACCCTATAAATTGGGCTTGTAAGTGGGTTGCCCCTTGGAAAGCCCAGGTGGAACCTAGATATCAAAAGTCACCCAAGGGAACAATGACGTCCACACAATAATTTGTAAGACAAGTATTTAGATGGAGGGATATGTTATCTAATTTTATGATTAAAGTTCAAGTCATTTGAGTGTAGAAAGACTTGTATATATGCAAAGTGTGTCCCACATTAATTATGAAGATCCAAAGTCTTTGAACCTATTGTCAAGTTAAACCCAATCTACTCGTTTCATGGACATAAAGTAAAAGTCATCTTTTTTTTTTTTAAAAGACAAGTCAAGTCATTTTATTGAATTGTGAAAAAGAAAAAAGAGAACTAATTACATTCTTTATAAATAAGAACTGTACCATAATATTTATTTCGTAACTCAAATCTATATCAATTTGCTGGAAATTAACATAGAAGGCTTCTTAAATTTAATCCAGTGTAATATAATGTATGCATGAATCATGCACCGAAGACTTGGAAGTCTTGTACTGTATAGACTGGGTCTGAGCATTATTAGACTTTTTCATCAATGTGACGGATATGCCCCAACAAGTTTTTTTTTGGTGGAAGAAATCAAGATCAGCTAGATCTCCTCTTTATATGAAAAATCCTCCACCATTTGTGGGTCATTCAAGATCTTCATGATAGTTTTTCGTGCAGACTGGGTTCCTTTTATTTATGGGGTCCATAATCCATATGCAAGTGTCACCCACTTGTTCTCTTTTTCCACTTTGACTACTAAGCAAGCGTGTAGATTGGGTTTGCTACCTCTTGGAAAATATGCTATCATTCCTTCTGCCAAGTGAACAACCTGCATTAAATTCTAAGCAATTTTCTACACAATATTAAAATAGAAAAAATTCTTAGATGCTGGGATGATAGAAAAAAGAACAAACAAGAAAATTAGCATGAACATTGATCACCAAATATACTAAATTAAAATAATTACAGTCAAATATTATAATGTAACTAAGCACGATAGAAACCCCTGAAAAATATTTATATAGCTTTTATCAAGAAATACGTCTCACCCAAATATGAAGTGCCCGAAACAAAATGTTATTATGCTCAAGAATTGGTATACAGTTATGGAAAGGTGAACTAATAACATGTCTATAGATTTTTTTATTTATTTGTGTACGTACATGAATTCCATTGATTTCATGTCCTGTGGACATAGTGGAGAGTCCCTATCATATTCATATCTAGATGTCCTAAGTTTAGAGGGTCAGAATTGTCTAAATATTGAACTTGGACGTTCTTGACTAATTTGTTTGGAAATTAATGGTTAATTGGTTGAGACGGCATTAATGACTAGGAAGACTGCTCTGTTATACTGTGAGCGCCGGGTCATCCACAGTACTGCTCGCTAAAGTCCAGACACGTAAATTGGGCGACGTGCCAAGTGTAGTTGACTTCTTGGCAGACGACTTGGAAAATGATAAGATCCATATTAATTATGAAGAGAGCCGCGATTGGTTGACGTCCACACTGCATGCCCATATACGCCATATGAATAGCCAAAGTCTAATTAGAACCCACACTACAAGACAAATATGTTATAGCAGCATATTTTTAGTAGGGGTCAATTAAATTCATAACTAAAAATACATATAGGCGCAGAAATTAATGGTCCTTACTATATGAACTCTTGTAGTTGCATAGAACATATTACCGCTGCTATATAATGGTCCAATGAACACATTAATTTTAAACCTGCTAAAATAGACACATTAATCTTAAAACCGCTCATGCCCACGCCCTCTCTCCTGGTCTATCCTAACTCCTCTGGTTTTCTCTCTCCTCAATGAGCACTGGATTTCCTTCGATTGAAACACTCTCTTGGCTCGATTCAGTGCGAATCTGGCTTCGATGCTCAAAGTTTTCCAAATCTAGCTTCCGTCTCTCATATTTACTTTAGAAATCGTTATATTCACCCTCTCCGTAGTCCTAATCCTCATTTTCTCTTCAATTATAGGGTTTTGGCTCTGACCAGAGAGCATCATAATGTACAATGACAAGACCCGGTGAGGAAGATACCCAGTATCATGTCAACATCAAATACTTGATCCTTCATGGTTAGGATTTCCCTTTTGTTTCTTTGTTGAGATAAGTTTTTGTCATAGTGTGGATTGCAGTCTTGGAAACTTGATCGAGTCCGTCGTCTTCCTCCCCCAACGCGTCGGGGTCACGTCGTCGGCGTTGAATATCCCGTCCCCGAGCAGGTCTTTGAGAGAGTTTCTAAAGTACTCTGCTCCACAACACTGTGATCGTCATAATGGATTCCGATTCTCGAGTGTTCTACAACGGTGAGAAAGATTGTATCGTAGCCCTTGGTCAATCTCACCACATCTTCAACAAATTCACTCCTCTTACTTAGAACGTCTTTGATCTTCACGGACAGATTCTACAAACAGGTGCTCTTTCAGTTTCACTCTTTGTTTGAATATTTGCTCTTGCGGATTTTTTTGAAGCGGAGAATACAAAAAGATCTTATAGTGAACTTAGAATGATCGTGGATGGAATAGGCTTGTGAAGCTGTCAATTTGGTTTGGAATGTTAGGTTTTTCGTTGTCGGAGTGCAGCCAGACTTTAAAAATAAAATAAAAATCTCGTTGAATTGAGGTTGATACAATAGTTTGAGGACTTGGTGGATGTAGATTTTAGTAATTGTTTGGAAATCAAAGCAAATGAAAGCAGAAGGTCGAGGATTGCATGTTCTTTTATTTTCCATAATTTTCTTATTTGGTTTGTGTGTAATTTGAATACGGGAAAGAAAGAAGGAAGGAGTAGGGAATTCTCTTGCCTAATGTTTTTTTTTGGAAAATATAAGGAAAATAAGATGAAATGAAAATTGTTTTAAACTTATCGATTTTCAAATTCTTCATTTAAGAAAGGAAGGGGATGAAATTGGAGAAGGCTGAAAAGGAAAATTTAATTGAAATCAAATTTGTTTTTGTTTATTGTTCTCTTTTTGTTTTTTTTTTCTTGTCCTTTCGCTCATGTCATCCGTGATCGAGGTTAAGAAGAAATATCACTGGTTTAGAACATTTATCTGTTTATTTGCTACTAACAGGATTCATCAACACGCATGTTCACACTTCTCATCCACACCCCAATTCCCTAGAGAAGAGAGTACATTTTGTACCAAATCATTTCATTGCAAATCATCACTTACCCCATGTCCATCACTTTGGTTGATCAAAGGCAACATTTCTAGTAAGTTTAGAATTAGAGAAAGTGTTATCTTGTTGTGATAATGTATAAAGAGATAATAAAAATAAAAATAAAATTCCTTTTTTTTTCTATTTCAAAAAAATAAAAATTTTCCTTTTTTATTATTTTTCTCATTAATTTCTTTTAGGAAAGTAGTAGAAAAATATTACTCTATTTTCCATAACATTTTCTTTTAATTTTTTTCCTTCATATTTTCCATGTCATCAAGGTGCTAGTGATTCAGATGGACAGGGAGTGCTTCTAAGGAACTACATGGATGCTCAATACTATGGGAAATTGGCATTGGAACACCACCCCAGAACTTCACTGTTGTATTTGATACTGGCAGTTCCAAGCTTTGTGTGCCCTCTACCAAATGTCATTTCTCAGTGAGTTCTACTTAATTTCAAATTCAATATGTTACCCTTTTTATACTTGCCTTAATACATAATTGATTAATTCATTCAACTTTGTACAGATTGCCTGCCTTTTCCATTCCAAGTACAACTCCAGGCTGTCAGCAACATAT
The DNA here is from genome assembly GCA_016808115.1 of Tetrastigma voinierianum. Classification (NCBI taxonomy): domain Eukaryota; kingdom Viridiplantae; phylum Streptophyta; class Magnoliopsida; order Vitales; family Vitaceae; genus Tetrastigma; species Tetrastigma voinierianum. The sequence goes on from JAEQBH010008567.1 coordinate 20,430, forward strand.
GTGTTGATATGGGTAATCTTATCAGTCCTTAGATTTTTCCTGCTATATATGTGCTTGGTCTGTACAATACTTATGCTCAACTCTTTCATGAATCCAGGAAAAGAATGTGAAATACATTATGGGTCAGGATCAATTTCTAGTGTCTTCAGTCAAGACATTGTACAAGTTGGGAGTGTATCTATAAAAGATCAAGTGGGTTCTTATTCTTCTGTGTTCAGGTTTCATTTTGAACTGATACTCAGTCTGTTGGATACATTGATGGGTCATGACTGTACTATGTTCCAGGTTTTTATTGAGGCCACGTGAGAGGCAAGTTTGGTTTTTGTATTAGGAAAGTTTGGTGGGATTCCCAGGCTCAGTTTTGATGAAATTGTCATTGGGAATGCCACACCAGTTTGGTTTGTCTCTCTGAAAATTATTATTATTTTCTTCCTGCAGTTTTTGTTTCAGGGATTGAGAGGGCTCTATGTTGGCTTCTATCCTGCAGTTCTTGGTTCAGCTGTTTCATGGTTCAGCTAGTGTATTTAATTTACAAGCCAAAAGTATTTAAGATATTTAGACACTAGTTCATCTATTATAGGTTCATAACTCACCAACCAAGATAGAAATCATGGGCTCTTTGGGTTGTTATGGTATGTTCTGTTTTGTTTGTCAAAGGAACAAACCAATAGGCAAAGACATTTGTCCCTACGAATCCATTTTGTTTCTCCTGTAGCACCATAGCATGTTAATAACTGTCAAATATCTTTTGATGTTTCTCATGTAATGAATGAATGCCAAAACAGAAAAAAGTGAGGGTTGAGATTAAAATTTTATCTTAAGTAATAATTTCAGCAAAACTGGAATGCTGGATGAACATTATTATTGCTGAATGCAATATGGTGGAGAGGAGATGCATACATTCATTCACTGATTTTGGAGAGTTGAGGACAGTTTCTCTAAAGACAGATTGATCACTCTGTTTGAAAAAGGAAAATACATATTAATTAGAACAGGTACAGTAGATCTGTAGATGAAAACTAAAGAAATTAGCACTTGTTTGATCTGGAATAATTGTTCAAGATTCCTCCTGGGTGAGGTCATGGGACCCTACTAACGTTTTCAGCTTCTTTGTTCTCAAGAACACCGTGCTACTCCACACACTAGCTACTGCAGCAGCACAGAATTTGCGCCTGGTGTTAAAACTCTGCAGTCGTGTAACAATTCTTTGCATCCATTGGATCCTGCTTGGTAGAATCTCCAATAACCCATGGATGCTGGAGAAGCTGGTTGAAGGTACAAACCAAATTAAGTTTACTGGTTTATCATTTAAAATTATTTTGTAAAAATAATTTTGTCTGGAGATGCTGGAAAAATTGTTTCTTTTTTTTGTAATTTTGTCTTCAATTATCGAGGCAAACTGAGCCAGTAATTTCATGTGATGGAATTGGTTCTTGATTTAGGGCAACGTGGGGCTGATTTTTACTAAGGTGACTGAGAAGAAGTGAAGAAGTTGTCAAATACAAGGTGCGTTTGATTGCTTCTATATTAAACTTCAGGGCTTTTTTTGTTTTTGTTTTTCTAATTATTTCCATTTCTACTGGATTGTGAGAACAGATAGTTTGTGATAAATTCGATCCATGTTTGTTGAAAAGAGTTTCTTTGCCATGAATTCCAAGTAATTCCATAGGCAGGAAAATGACCTCAATTCAAATAAACTAGTTCTTGAACATCCACGATTTACATGTTTGATTTTACTTCTTAAGAAAAGCAGGAGGATTTATTAATGGAATAACTGGGTGGAAGATATTGCGGGATTGATTGGGCTTTTGATAATAATTTAGTAATACTACGAGTTTTTCGAGGTCGACAAGCTTTAAGTTATTTAAAGCTTATAAAAAAAGTCATACTTTTATGGAGGAATTTCGAGTGCATCCACTATTTGGTGTTGTTGTACTTTACACCCAAATCTTTCTCACGCACTGGAATTTAATGGACCTTGATTGATTCTAGGTTCTTAATCCCTTTCTTTCAATTTCAATTTTGATAAAGTGCGCTACTGTTTTATTGGTGAAGACAATTTGTTTTTGAGTCATTATACTGCTTTATATCTCTACTTCTATATAAATACTCGGTGCATCACAGTGAGCCATTTTCTTTGGACATCTTCTCCAATGTTAATAACAGGTTGGAGCTCCTGCTCTGGTTGGCTTCATCTTCCAATGAATATTTTGACAGTTATGTTATTTTTTTTGTAATTGACCTTCGTATCCATGAACCTGATAAGTGTCTTATATATGGATTGTGAATGTAATCTTCCATGGTAAAATAAAAAATTATAGTTGGTGTTCTGTCATTTGGAAGCCTTAAAGTTGATTGGAAGGGAATGATGGTAGGAGAAGAGCTTTGGGTTCCAGAAATTATTCCTTGTTTTTCAATAAAAAGTATTTTCATCCATCTTCAGCATCTTGAAGAGCAGAGGTCCTAGGCATGAAAGGAGAGATGATAGTCGATCTTCTTCCCACTGTAACAAAAATTGATAAGAAGAGGAAGAGGAAGTGGAAGACAGGTGGTCAGAGAAAGAAAAAATGGTCGGATCTTTCTAAAGATGTAGCATCACTAATACTCCAACGATTAACTCTAGTTGACTTTGCATAAGTTAATTCATGCAATTGCTTGCAATTACCTAAATGGGTATAAAAGACATTTTGCCTTTAGCATATCAAAGAATGAGGTGAACTATATTCCTAAAATCTAATAAGATAATATCTCTTAGTTAGGATAGTTTGTTTAGTAAAGAAGACATGGATTGATGCAGTTAGCTCGTGTTAACTATCTCTATTTAATAGGAGAGTTGAAGCTGTTAAAATCAGGTGAGTCACTTTATACTCTGCATGGTTGGGGACTCTGATTCTGCAGACCTAAAATTTTTCTTATGGTGCCTTGGCTTGAGGTGTAGACACAGGTAACAGAATTATATCCTTTAACCTATTAGTTTTTCTTGTGCTTAAATGTGTTAAACTATATTATTCATGGTTTTCTCTAGATCATCATTTAAAGTAGGAATGATAGTTTAGAAGAGAACTTTGTCTTTGCTGCATTTTTCTGGCTATTATTTCTTCATATTATTTGTAGAGAAATTCATTATGATTTATATTTATTATTATCTTCATTCTCTTTGAATATATTGTGGCAATATGCAGTATATAGGAATTGCCAACAAAAAATTTTCACAAGTTTTGAATATAATGAGAGTTTCTCTTCAAGTTAGTCGGTATAACTCAGGACCCAATAAAACTAGGGATCGTAGGAGATTGGCAGGTATGGCTTGTGTAGTATCTGATTGGACATTTTCTTGCAGTTAAATTGATTTTGTGTAGAAATTCTAATTTTGTGTCTTTGCTGCACTCTACATTAGTTAGCTTGACAAGACTCAATATATTTGTTTGAAAAATGATTCTCCAGTTAAAAGGCCTTCTTTGCGAATTGAATGATGAAATTAGCGATCATGTATGTGTGGCTCATGTTGATGGTATCTTGGGTATGGATTTTCTTATTCATTTTCTTTTTGTCCATATGCCACTTGGATTAGGTATTATTTTTTTTTCTTATTGTTATAATTTGTAGCCATATTTTAAAAGTTTTGATGTTAAAAAACATACGAAGAGTCAAAGCATCTAGATATATCACCGAACAAGTCTTTCATCATTTCTCTTTATCTTTGGCCCCAAAAGTCTTTGTAGCTATACTTTTATGTTCTTATTGCATTCTATTGATAGTTTAAGTTGTTGAGCTTTCGCAGTTTGCTATGTTCTTTAATTAGGTTTTGTTCAGTCAGGTCAAGAGGCATGTTTGTGGATGGCTACGGGTATTGGATTTGTGTTGAATTGCACTCATGGGGGTCCTGCGCTATTCAATATATGTTTCATTGTGGCTCTGGTTTATCTAGATTGTAAGTTGTTTCTTGTACTTTCTTTCCGTTTTTCTTCCCTCAATGTTTTAGTCATGGAATTATCATCCAACAGACAGAATGGTTTCATTTACATAAGATTCTAGTTTTGAGAACTTTACGACAAAATGAAGCTCTAGGGGACTCAAAATCGGTCATTGTTGATGAAGATGATGGAAAAAGAAGTGACCAATGGCATACAATAATGACAACATGATCTGACCAGCCGCGGGAAGAAACTTCGGCATCTAATGCCCCAATGTCTAAAGGTTCAAGATTTTACCCCACATTGGTCTCTTATGGTTTTTGGTTGTTGGTTTGCTTCCTAGCATTTCTATATATTATAGTCACCCAGCATAACATCCATCTATAGCTTCCATTCAAATATGTTTGAGAACAATCGGCTAAAATCATAGGACATTTTTTTCTTGACCATGCTTTTAATACAACGCAGGAAATGAAGACCAACAAAAAGTTTAAAGCAATTCGCCGAAATCTTGAAGGCTTACCGGGAAAAGAGATAGACGAGAGATCAACTCTGAGGTACTGAGCAAGGTCATGTCGTCTAGCCTGCCTAAGTTCTTGATCGGTTGACCTCACACATCAACGAGGAGAGTCCTTGATAAAGCCATCGAAGGCCAAACTCCAGCATTCTTTTGAATCTAACGGTCTGTCAAAACATATAATCACCATTCCCATGGCTCTCCCCCCTGTTGATTATGCAGCGTCTGATGACATCCGCACTTGTAGCACCCCTTGCTTTTTAACATGCGCATGTTAAATTTTGGAGTTTTACTTAAAGGATAGGTGTTAAATTTTAATGTAAAACTAATTATTATATATGTCCGGTGTTATTACGTGAGCAATGTATAAAATGTTTTTAGGGTATGAGGCTCTCTCTACCTTGAGTTGCAAATTGTGTTCAATTTAGTGGTAGTGGTTGCACTATAATTCTAGCATTCAGTGCATGTTCTACTATGAATTCCTGCAAAATCAAAGCACTTGCATGTAAATAAGCATTGCAAGATAAATGGTATGAACCATCCCTATGGTCGGGGTCAATCACAAACCGCGACAATAAACCAATCCCTAATAAGTAGGTCAATTACAAATTGAGGCTATAAATCATCTCTTTGGTTGGGGTCAACCACAAACCATGGCCTCAAACACATCCACATGTAGGGGTCAATCACAAACCGTTGCTATAAACAATTCCTATGGCGGGGTCAACCCAAAGCCCATGGCTGTAACCATCCTATGGCCGGGGGTCAATCACAAACAGCGGCTATAAGCCTTCTATATGGTCGGGGGTCAACCCTGAGCCAGGCTATAAACTATGCCAAATTATTAAATAATGAAAGAGCCTACAACCACGGTTTATGAAGTGACCGCATCTATAGGATTTCTCCACACCACCTATTGTCATGTCATTCCGCGGTTGTCTTCATCCTTGACTATATTTATATTTGCATTATATTACTTTTAGTTTGGGGTCGATGTGTGGCCGAAGGCTTTCTTCTAGTAGTGCCAGTCTACGGTCCATGCATGTACATAAATCGAGAACTGATCATCTTATTGGTGTGAATGACGCACAGCATGATCATCGGGATGATCTTTATGGAGCCATTAATATTGTACCTCCCATTCTTGACTGGATCGATCTCCTGGCTTTGTGGTGTCTGAAAATATGAAATTGTATGTGAAACCAACTGAAACAGCAAGGCCTCTTTATGTGTTTGGAAATGCTTAATTGGTTTGTAGCAATGACATGGGCATGTATGTATATATGAATCATGCACCAACGACTTGAAGTCTTGAACCGTATAGACTGGGTCTGAACATTATTAGAAATCAAGATCAACTAGACCTCCTCTTTATATGAAAAATCCTCCACCATTTTTCATTCAAGATCTTCATGATAGCCTTCCATGTAGACTGGGTTCCTTTTATTTATGGGGTCCATATACGAAGTGTCTCTTGTTGTCTTTTTCTACTTTGACTACAAAGCAAGCATGGAATTGGGTTCTTTAGCTCTTGGGAGAAATGATCAGACCCAGATGTCATTCATCAAGTGAACAATGACGTCCGCACCTCTAATTTTTTAACCTTTTGACTTTTTGGGCATGTAGATTGTGTAAAGCCCCAATTCCCGGGGGTGATTTTTTATTTTTTTATTTGTTTTTATACACCACAAATTCGATATAAAAACCTTTTTATTACAAGACCATATGAAACCTAGTGAAACCTTATCAGAATTGTATTTCTTATACAAAATGAGTTTAATTACAACTATGTTCTTTTTACATAAACAGAAACTGGGTTTTTCTACCCAAAATTTACAGGATACAGAACAAAGCCAAACCTGGCCTTTTTCTCAACTAATTCCTTGGACCTGTTTCATTTCCCAATGTACCTCCAGTACCTAAAAAAATGATTTTCCCACGACAGGGTGAGCAAAGCCCAGCAGAGAAAATCTCCTACGAGGGCTACACCCCACCTAAGTGCACATACAATGCCATGTTCATGGAAATTCCTTACCGTTTAAGTAAACATTGTACAATTTCTACATGAATGTCATATGCCAAACCCCATGCAAGGTCACCACGGACTCCTCACATGCATTTTTGCCATGTATGAAAATTATTTCTAAAACGAGTTTTTGTTTTAGTTCTCATGAGGATCAGTTGAATGAGACTCAATAAAATGTTGGACCACCCTCCAGAATATATTTCACATTTGTTGGCTCGATAGTGCGTGGACAACCATACAATATATTTCATTTAGATAGACTCGATGAATGCGTGGACCTCCAATATATTTCATTTTGGACAGCTCGATAGTATTGTGGACAACCTCAGATCTTTTTCGTTTTTAGATTTGGACACACTTCGAAATATTTTGTTGGACAACCATCCGATAAAACTAAATACATTTAAAACATATCATTGCACTCACACCGTGCTTTAATGTCCCATACGTGAGATGCAATGCTACCCATAGCCATTACTTATATTTCATGCATGCATATACCCAGTATTACTTCCCATAAAAACTGCATGTATTTTCAAACGAATTAAATCTCTAAGTAAGATATTTTCCATATACCATTCGAGAAAACAACATACGATGTAACCTTGTATTCATACAAAATTTGCATATTTATCAACCAGAAGGTAAACATATAGCTGGATTTTCTTTCATTTCTAACGAGAAAAGCGACATGCATTATTACCATTTCTCACACATAAATTGCACGTAATCCACCAAGAAAGAACATGCGGTCACGGAATTTTTTTCGGACTTCGACTAGAAAAACAACATACATTTTTACAATTTTTCACACCAAAAATTGCATGGTATCTAATAGTTCATGCATGCCCATATCGACATTTCTCTCTAAAAACATGTTATTTAAACAAGAACACAACACATACCGCTGGAAATTCTTTCCAGTTTCTAAACTAATAGCAGTGGTACACAAAAATCCGGCATCCATAATATTTTCGGCAAGTTCAACTGCACCAAAATCAGTTTTAGCATCAAAATGGTCGAGAAAATGTACAGTTTTGCATTCAAATATTTTGACATTCATTTACATGCATGCATGCAACAAGTTCTATCTTGCATATTATACAATGAAATTATGACATACCAAGGCTGAATTTTCCATCAGGTTCCTCGGCTAGAAAATCGACATCCATTACTTTACATATTTTCACATCAAAAGCGCATGAGTATCTAATATTGTATGCATGCCCATATCACATTTCTCTCTAAAATAGCATGTTATTTAAACAAGAACACAACACATGCAAGCGGAAATTCTTTCCAAGTTTTCTAAACGATAAAGCAATTAGTGCATAAAATCCAGCATCCATAATATTTTCCAGCAGGTTCAACCTACACCAAAAATTCGTTTCTTGCATCAAAATGCCCAAAAAATGTACACAGTTTGCTTCAAACTGTTTTTGAACCAGCCCCCATGTTGGGACTAATCTCCATGGCCATTGAATGGCCCCTAGACCAAGGGTATCCCTAGTAGGAAAAGAACCTACCTTGTTGGAGTGTATACCAACTCCTCCTTCCTTTCTTCTTCCTTTCTTCCCCCTTTCTTCTTTCTTTTCTTCCTTCTTTTCTCCCCTTTTCTTTCTTTCTTTCTTTTCTCTCTTCTCTACGAACTGTTTTCCTTCCCCCACCAAACTGAGTTGGTTTGGTTTGAGTTAGGTGTAGAACACCTAATCCAACCACCTTGACACGTAGCAGACCAATGCCATATGTTTTCTATGCCTTAACTTCATATCCACTCCAAGTCGTACAAGGTTTGAGGGCATATGGCCCACCCATGTGCCAAGTGTCCCTCCTCCTAGTGCCACATGGCATATGTCCCCCCCTATGCCACATGTCACCCCATGATTTGCTTGAAACGTCTCGGAGTACGTGAAATTTATCTGTCTCATAATTCAATGAAATTTGATGGCGTACCTAGATTTCGTGAAGACGAACTGACGGCGTGGTTGCTTTATCATCTGAGATCAGAAATTTCTAGGTTTACCGTTTGTACTGCAACAATAGTCTATCGTTTTGCATTATTTTTCGGGTTTTTACAGATTGGGTTTGCCCATGGAAAATGATTAGACCTAGATGTCAAGGGAACAATGACGTCCATAGAATATTGTTGTTACCTTGATCATCTGACCTTCGAGGCATCAGCGGTGCAATGTAACCTACAAAAAAAAAAAAAAAAAAAAAAAAAAAAAAAAAAAAAAAAAAAAAAAGGATTCGACGACGGTGGGCTAGCCACCTCTCCGATAATTAAATCAACAAAAATACGAGGATGAAGAAGAAGAAAATTCACACAGTTGGAGTTGCATATCCCTCCCTCATGGGGGATCTTCTTGATTTATAGACAATGAATGCTTAATCTCCCTCTTATCTCGGAAAGGAATCTCTTATTTTTAGGGATAATATGTTTTTTCATATACAGGGTGATTTTCCTTATCAAGGATTATTCCTCAGAAATATGGGATTGAAACTAGGAAATTTATGGATAAATATCCTTCGCATATTTCTCGTCTTTTATCTATTTATCAATAACGAACTTTCCATATACGGAAGGATGGCCGGCTGGGGGACTTAAAACTCTAGACGGGCCGCCCTGAAGCTGGCCTTTGAGAAGACACCCCGGCTTTCTAAGCAGGACTTCCAGTTCTCTGTATCTAAGTAGTGCCCCCCCTATTTTAATATGGTAGGTGGGCTTGAGCCGCTTCACATCGTAAGTCGGGTGGGCCTTGGGCCCATTGAGTAATAGGTCTAAATACCATGGTACTCACAATGCCCCCTTTCCCCCGACTGAAACTTTATACTTTTTCAGCTGGGGAAAATGCTGTGTTTTAAATCTCGAGTGTGGAAGGATGACATGATTGGGAAATTCATGCGTACCTTAAAGGCGTTGGAAGGTGAAACGTGTTGGGTCACAATGCATGTGGGTGAGTAACATCTCCTAATATTCCTCTGATTGCATGATGATCAAACGGCTGAATTAATGCATATGTTGATATTTCACCCCTATATATAGGGATTAGGTTACAAATGTGGCTTCTTTTACCATTTTACAAAAGCTTTCATCTATTGCACTTTCTTTTCTCATGTGCTTCTTTGAATCGTTGCTTCAAAGCTATCATCGGAGCCTCCTCAACGTCTTTCAATTTTTCGGTGAGTTTTTGCAAACTTTGTTTGCATTGCCTCTACTGAGGGGTGCGTCCACCGTTCATCGGTGGGGCTCTGGTGATAGAGCTATAGATGGTTTCTGGGATTGAGTTTGTGGTCATCCCATTAGGTTTGGGTATTAGTGTGCTATCAAACCTCCAAAGGAGGATTCCTTTTATCTCTCTCAGGTTTTGACGCCTTCACTCCTTTAAGGTCCTCAAGCTAATCCTTTTTCCCTGTTTATCTTTTTTTGGTTGTCCATAGTATGGCGAGAGGTGCGGAAGAGACTTCTATCAATCGAGCTGAGGCATAGGAGGTTGGCTCCTCGGAAATCGCCCACTGCAAGTAGCCTTGTCGCTGCTATGTCTGTGGAGGAGTTGAGATTCTTTTGCCAAGTCCCGACTGACATTAGTCTAGAGTTGTTAGACGGAGCGGCTGTCTCAATTGTAGAATGGCAGATAATAGTGTATCTTCACACAGGGAGCTTGATTTCTTGTGGGACTTAGCTTTCCATCTAAATCGTTGTGAAACATTTCACCACTTTTACCTTACCTCTTGGGTTCATTACAAACTTGAGGCGTCTTTAGTTCTTATGGGTTGTAGTGTCTTTGAACTCTCTCTACCGATTGGATATCTCCCGCCCAGTAGAAATTTCGCATTACACTTTGAAAGCTTGGATTGGGGGCCACCTATGCATGTCGACCCTGGTCAGAGCTACAATTTAATAGCAGAGCTCCCGGACTCCTCCCAAAGATTGAGGCAAAAGAGTTTGTCTAGTGAAAGGTTAATGGTAAGGAGACACCACTTTGCTTCATTTGACTCAACTAACCCTAATCTTCCTGTGTTTGTCTAAGCTTGATAGGGCCATTTTTTTTTTTTTTTTTTTTTCAATCACCCATATTTCGACGGCCCTTTCTCCGGATTCTATAAGTGTTACTGTGAGGCCTGGGCTAGTCAATCATGGAGGGGCCAATCTAGGTGAAGCACGACAGCCTGGCCTAGAGATTACTAAGGTAGAGAATAATCACGATTCTCATGTCTATGAAGGCTGAACTTTGCGAGTTAGGCGCCTAACCTTTCCATTACTTATCCCCGCATCCCCGCCCACCGGCAGAGTTTGTTAGAGAGCACTGAGACTGGCCGACCTTTCAAGTCTATCCTGGCACTGCAAGGGGTCTCCGCTTCGGCCAAGGCTTGTCGACAGCCCCGGTGGAATCCGCTCGACCCAATCCACTACCTTTGGCCCAAATGAGATCTCGGAACCTACCCCTGCCACGGCTAAGAAGAAGAAGGAAGTAATGAAGGTGATGCATCTGGGTTCTCGGCAAGGGACTAGAGGCTCGAGGATTGACGACCTAACTCGCTAGTGAGCCGGTTGAGGAGGGGGAGGACAATATGTCTAGCCTTATTACTGGATTCTCCACGTAGATGCGCAAGCGAGCTGGGAGCTCTTAGGGGGAAACTGCCCCCAACTCTAAAGTGCCAGGCGATAAGCACCTCAAACGGTCTAGCCTGGATGGAGAGGCTCAAAACTCGGTCATATCACTGCTCCCAAAATGCGCCTTGACGCCTGCTTCACTTTGTGGTGTCGCTCTAGGAGGCCCAGAGAGCTCATAAGGCCACCGGAGGATGGGGTCTCCCAAACGAGGGGCCTCTGACACTAATAGAGGTGGGGAGGCTCCATTAGGAGACAAGTAGCCATCGAGAATTCATTCTTCGCTAGTCTCACAAATGCCGCCCGTAGTTTTCAAAGGGTCTTGGCAGTTGGTGCTCAACTCACCCATCATCCGATGAAAGCGGGAGATGCTCCCCATCGTGCACGCCATCCCTAGTCGAACACGACCGCCGGAGCCCCTTTCCAACCTGTGAGGGATACTTTTATCACTCACATGCACAACCTCTGACCCTACCAACCATCGTGATACCAAATGCGGCGCTTTCAGAGGGCGTGTGATTTTAGTCCCTTCCCCAATTATTTGACAAAGTCCTATCTGCATGTGGCCGAGGACGGAATGCACATGCACAACCATGATTTCAACGAGACGGTGGAGCCGGTAGTTGTTTGACCTTCACTCCTTCTTTTTCTTTCCTTTTTTTTTTTTTGAATGCTAAATTCCCAGAAGGCCATTTTGTTCTAATGCCTCATCTTTTTCAAATTTCACACGCTATCCAAAATACGGCGCACCAACATGTGGAACTTCATTTACTAGACGAGTGCTGAAGCAGCTGGCACGCTTATGCTTAGTATGCCATATCCGGCTAAGGAAGAATCTCAGATTGCCCTGGCTACCAAGGTCGTTAGCAAGATAAGTGGTATTGCAAAGGATGATCACTAGGTCCAAGACACCTCTGTGGTTACGAGGAAGCCAAGCCTAAGGCCGAGGCTGAGACCACCCACCTAGAGGTTGAACGGATGTCCTCCGAGGATTTCCAAAGAATGATGCAATGTCCCCTCCCTTTATCCTGCCGGTAAAGACAAATAAGCCGCGGAAGAGGACTCACTTAAGGCCTTGAGGTGATCTTCGCCACGGCCACGAATGTCATTCGTTCAAACACAACATTTTGTGAAAGCTAACCAAGAGGTTCCAACCTTCTGAGTACTTATAACCCTCGTGTGCCCTGTACCTAATGTCAAATACTAGGCTGCATTGTTACGTGATCCTGATCGAGCCCACCATGATCCAGATGAGAAATGCCCGTTGGGGATCATACTATAATTCGCTTTCCTCCTACCTCCGCCTTCTTTTTCCCAGAATTTCTATGATTCAGCCCCATTCTGGGGCCATCATGGCATATATTTTTGTAGTCATTGACACTCACGGCATCTAACGAAAACACCATTTTGCTATCCTGACAATGGAATGGTGTGGGTGTAACCCACATTCCTTCCGCAAAACATTGGGCTAGATAATTAAGTCTTTGGGGAGCTGTGGAGTCGATTGCAGATCAGGCTTCGGGGTCAAGAGGGCAGGCACTCACTCGCTTTAGCCAACAGGCCAAGAGCCAGCAACTGTGCTTAAACATGCACAAGAGGAGCCACAAGCCCATTCGAGGCAAGGCAGCTGAGAGCCACACTCAGCCCTTTAAGAGTGCCAAAGTGAGGCTTAAAGCCACAAGTCTGTCTTTTGGAAAGTTCCAAGCTTAGAGCCATGTTTGTCTTTAAAGTATGGCAGGCTGTGAGAGCCACAAGTTTATCTTTTCAAAGTGTCAGCCGGGCGAGCCACAACTCTGCTCTGAAAGTGCACTGTGCTCGATCCACAAGTCCGGCTCAGACACGGGGGCGCTGCAAAGATTGAAAAGAAAATTACTTCAAAAGATTATTTTATTGAAACAAGAGAACTCATTGATAATACCTCTTAAGATGCGTAGTGACTGGGTATCCAAGGTAACGGAGTCCCGTCTAGTTTATTGAGTGCAGATGAGCCAAAGAACTCCTCAATAATTTTTACTATCATGTATGACCTTCCCAATTACCTGAGAACTGTTTGTCGCAGTGTCAACCGTGTTTTCAAAGACCCTTTCAAACCCAGGTGTCTCACTGGAATGTGATGTACCATCTTCTTGTTATATAAGGTTGTCATCCTTTATTGGTACGGAAGCATAAGCATATAGCAATGCTGAGCCTCGTCTTCCATATCTGTGTGGCTTTGGGTGATGGTCACTATTAGTCTTCCCGATTTCTACCAAGTGAGGGCATCCCAAATTTAGGTAGGAATGATGGCTTCATCCATAGGCGAGGGCGCATCGGTGATACTCCAAATGGCCTACTGTTATCCTATACCCTAAAGAACTCTCAGCTCGCCCACCATTTTCCTTAATTAAATGGTAGATTTATTTCTTCAAAGTCAAAAGGGTTTTGTTAGATGCTTCCGCTTGGCCATTGCTTTATGGGTACCGCAAGGTTGAGAAAAAATTTCTGACCTTCAGCTCCTAGCATAAATTTTTGTATACACCGTTGTCAAGCTGTGGCCCATTATCGCCATAATCAACTAGTGGTACTTAACCCGCTGCATCGGCGTTCCTCCACACAAATTGAGATTCATCTTTATCCTGATGGAGTGCTTAAGGCTTCAACTTCTATCCATTTACTAAAATGATTTATGGCAACTAATAGCAATCCTTTCTGCTTTAGGCGTAGATAAATGGTCAACTATAATAGCCCATCGAAAGTAAAGGCCAAGCGCCGTGATCGCGTATGTGTCTCTGAGTCGACATCCTTGACACCTGGGCTCTTGTCGCTGGCGCGGCCGCATCTCTCGATGCAGGCAGCTCACGCTCCCATGGTTGGCCAATAATACCCTTGTGTATGGGCCCTGTGAGCTAAAGTTCTTCTGCCTAGATGATTTCTGCATACCCCTTCATGGAGTTCCACCAACACATATTGTCCCTATTGAGTGGTGAGACACTTAAGATACAACCCGTTCAAAGACCGCTTGTATAATTGTCCGTTCACCAAGGAAAATCTCACATTGACCAGCTTGAGATACAACTCTCATTATCCTGCAAGCTCTCCCGAACTCAAATAATGTAACATAGGAGCCAATCAATGAAGTGCCCGGGCTTCATCTGAATCGACTGGGCTCGATCATTTGTAATGCATTTGATGCAGTCGGGCAGATCGGGAAGAATACATTTTCTTTTATTGGGATGGATGCGACCACTATTGTCAATGCGTCTGCCCTTTCATTCGAGTCCCTTAGGATATGTTTAAGCTTCCAAGTCGCATTCCTAGTCGTTGCTCGACCAAACCCACATACTGCCATACCGGTCTTCTTTGTGTTTTTCAGATTCTCCATTTATACGCCCTACTACCGCTTGAGAGTCATCAAGCAGATGAGGAGGATTTTTCCTGATGATACAGATTGCATGTGATAGATCCCGGCTAGGTTTGCTTCATATTCAGTCTTGTTATTGGACGTGAGGAAGTCTAGCCGTATGTCTTGCTCTACAATTTCCCTAGTTGGGGCTTTAAGTTGCAAGCCGACGCCAGCTCCTGTATGGTGAGAAACACTGTCCACATTAAGAATCCACCAACCATCATTATCCCGTCCAAGGTCCCATCGTGTAGTTATAAAAAACTGCCAATACCTACCCTTCAACGCTGCCAGGTGTATACTAGATACCGAACTCGCTTAGCTCAATCGGGCCACCGCCATCCTTACTGGCAGCCCAAGCCAGGTATGCGGTTCGCAAAGGGAGATCGCCGCACGACAAAGGATGCGCCCGAAGTGGGGCGAAACCGCTGCCACCGAGGGCCACGCATCGCTTGTTCGATCGGTGTATATAGAGTTTCTACTTATGACAGGATTTTCTATGAACATCGCCCCATTTTGGCTGCCTTTGAACAAAGTTTCACTGGCCAGACTTCACATCGCTAGGTAGAGATAGAGTTTCACTGTGCCTCACAGCTTAATCTGATGGCTCTAAGAAGATACGTTTGATCACAGGAAAGCTGTCCATTCCTCATTCCAATGAATCTTTCTTTTGGTTCCGCTTTAGAGTGATAAAAATGGACTTAGTCGATCTGGGTGGAACGACATGAACCGCCCGAGGGCCGCTTAGCTCACCAATTAGTTTCATACTTTATTGATGTAGGAGCCTAAGAGTCCATTATAGCTTGAAGTTGCACGGTTGGTCTCTATTCCCTAGTCACCATGCTTAGAAACTCGCAGAATCGACTCAACGCATTTCAAAGGGTCGAGTTTCATGTCGTGTCTTCGCACAAATTCAAAGGTCTCCCGTAGATGCTCGACACAGATCGGCCGCTTCTAGATTTGCAAGCATATCATCGATATTGTCTTCCATGGTGTCGCCTCTAACAAAGGGTCGGAATATCTCAGCTTACCAATCTTGATAAGTAGCCCCAACATTCTTCAATCAAAAGGCATCACGCTGTAACAAGATAACCCGCGGTGGGTGTAATGGCACGCTTTCTCCGTGTCGCGGGCATGGGAATCTCTGGCGATATCTAGAGAAGGCATCCAAAAAACAACAATATTCGTGCTTTGATCGGGAGGTCAACACGATCTATATGCGACAAAGGGAAGTTATCTTTTGGGCACGCTTCATTGAGGTCAGTGTAATCTATACATACTCGCCACTTGCCGCCTTTCTTCAGAACCACCACTACATTGGCTAACAATTCGGTATTTACTCGATGAAACCCGCCAAGAAGTCAGCCTACCTCCGCCCGATAACCCGATTGCGGATATAAAGAAATGCCTTACTTCTTTTGTCTCACTAGTTTGGTCGCCAGATACATGTTTAGCTCAGGAGGTCAAAGCCGATTAATCCCGACCTTATCCGAAAGGGCTCCAAGTAGAATACATCTATGTTATTCAACAGACGAGTTGTAACTATTCTTTTTCATCATCAGTCAGAAGAGAACTGGCATTAGTGAACTTCTCCGGCCCGTCCAACATTACTCTTTCCAGGGGGTCCACAGCCAACGGATCCTTCTCCTTGATTAGTGCCCAAAAAGTGCTATTTTGAGCCCTATTCGAGATAGGTTTTGAGTGCTTTTTGCACACTAATCGTATCAATTAAGCCAATTGAGGTGTTCATGTCCACTTAGTATCACTTATGCTAGCTCGAGGTTATTTTTGGTTATTTTGCAGGTTTTTATTGCCCTGGGAGTTCATCGAGGACATGTACTCAACCATGAAGATTGAAACTAATTTTTAGCCATCACAAATACCAAAATGCAATAAAGAAATGAAGGCAAAATGATGAAAAAGTGATGCAGTAGAAGGTGCAGTAGGCAAAGCAGTGAAGAACATGCAACCCAGGAAATTTCGCTATGATTGCGAAGCCTGCTCGGGATTGCGAAAATTTCAACCATAGCTTAAAATTCTCAATCCTAGCTTAAATCGAAATCAAATACAGCGAAATCACTATGCCTAGCTTAAATTCCATTTTCGCTAGTCTTCCTCAGCAAATTCTCGCTAGCCAGCGAAATTCATCTGCATAGCTTAAAAATTTCCAGATTTCAATATTCACTGCTAGTTAGCGAAATTTCTAGGCTAGCGAAATTCCTCGCTAGGGCTTAAATTTTATTGTCCAGCTGGGCCTCTCGTGCTATCCTAGCCGAAATTCCCTCCCGCATAGCGAAATTCCCGCCCTCGTCACTTGTAATTAATGCCAAACGACCCCGTTTTGGTGTATTACCTCCTTGTCCCTTGTATGAGCCAATATTTTAGGCTTTCTTGTATTTTCACACTTTGGGTGGCCTATATAAGCCCCCATAATTTTGTAACTTTAAGCAACTTTTGAGCAATTTTTCATTTATGTAAATATCTCCCACAACCTTCATTTTAGGGTTTGCTTTTCTCTCTTCTCTCTCTTCTTTCTTTTATTTTCTAGTCGCAAACACTCCCTGAGGATGACAACTCAAGAGATGCTTGGCTAAGCCTCCTTATACTTTGAAGACGAGGATTGCTAGCCTGGGTTTCGGGGGGGTTGTCGTGTGCTGTCCTCTACTCGTAAAGGTTACAAGTACTGTATTTATGGTTCCATATCTTCCAAACTAGGGTTTAAAGCTATTTAATGTCATTACTTTGGTCAATACTTACTATGTTTTTTTTAGGTATGTATACTATTGTTGGGATGTAATCGTTATCCTTGGGGATGGCCTTACGAGTTTTAACGAATGAGGTAGCTGAGTGCTAGGTTTTGAAACTAAAAGGACTGTGGAATGCATAATAATTCGTGGTAGACTCAAATAGATGGTCCTAGGTTAGTTTTCATAGTTAAAACAAAGATCCTATGGCTGACTATATGTTACTTGCCATAATGCGAGGATATGACCTCGAGGACACTATAAATTCCATGTTGTCAAGCTAGTGACCTAAGCCTTCAAAGTTACTATTTCACACTTCATTTTCAAATTACATCATACTAGTAAACAAACAACTCCTTAATCGCTTTGAAACAACCAAAACTAAACTAAAAGCCTCACCATTTTCAACACCGATGCAAGTCATTCATATAGGATGAAAAACCCATCCCCGTGTTCGACCAGACCGCTTATGTCGCAAAGAGCTTCTTTGATCACGGAAGTAGGAGGAACATAGGAAACAAATTTTGTTGATTCCGCTCACCCTACCGTGGCACGAATCACTCCTCTGCCCTGATCTGGGTGGTGCACTGTGATTGCTACAAGTGGGTTTGATCCTTGAGTGAAGGAATTTCGAGGCACTTCTCCCCTCTCTATTCCCGCATAGATAACTGATAACACTACCTTGTAGCCAATCGACTACCCAAAAGGTTAACGTAATCACTGTTAGTCAAATAGTTGACCATTTGGAGGTAGGTCGAAGGAACAACTTTCATCAAGTGTAGCCAAGCCCGCCCCATTATGGCATTGTAAGGACCCAAGTCCCTAACGACCGAGAATAGAACTTGTTGAGTGGCTGGGCCAGCCCTTACAGGGATCGTAACATCTCCTAGTGTTATAGTAGACACACCATTAAAATCGGAGAGAATTCACCCGGATGAATTCAGCACCCCTAAGGAAAGCCTCATCCGGTTGAAGGCGGCTAGTTGCAACAAATCTACTATGCTGCCAGGATCCACCAATACCTTATGCACGTCAAAACCGCTAATACAAAGGGTGAGTACCAATGCATCATAGTAGGGCATAATAATTGCTTCGGCTGATGAGCGTGAGGGCTGTGATGTAGCCATCTACGCTCAGTTTCTTAGGATGCCTTTTGTGTGGACATCATTTACCCTGGCTTTGACTGCTGCAACTCTTAAGATCTTCTTTTTTTTGGCACCATGATTGATACTAGTCGTCAAACGGCCCACCCAGTATATAATTTATGATTGGTCTAGGTTCTGACGGAGTCATGGGTTCTGGCTACACCTCATTCCGTTGTACGGCTCCGATAATTTCTCTCGTGGTCAGCTCCTTGATATACCGAGGTGTCCGGGCTTTGACCGTCACCAAGAACTTTAGGCTTCGCACTCATCTACTTCATGCCCATGATCCCTATGATAATCGACGCAAAGGATTTGTTTCTCAGAAGGTCCGTCTGATCGTGCAGCCATTTAAACTCCCGAAAATTCACAATGATATGCAATAGCCTTTGATGATGCAGATGCTTAAAGCGTGAACTGTGGGGGTTCTTTCTTTTTCTATGACTGGTCACGGGATCGCTTTTAGTCACTGCTCTACCCTTCTTTAGATTCAAAAGGCTTCTTCCCGCATGGCTCTATGTCCTCGCAGCCGAATTGTAATCATGATAAATATCGCAGAATAAGGACGCCGTTCTCCAACATTGAGTACTTATAGCTCGCCTATATAATTCTTCCATCGTCTCTCGTGGCCCAAAGATAGCCACCGTAGCGAACAACGGACAACCTAAAGCTCCTCCTAAAGTTCTAAAGGACCGCACCCATGCTGTAAGATTATACCTGCTGAACGGCTTGCACAGATCTCCTCGTGAAGTCTCGAATAGATTCCTCTTCCTGTTTGAGAATAGCCTGTAAGTAGTTGATGTTCCTCTTTTTTGTCGCACCGAACAAAGTTATTGAAATACGAATGCAACCCACAGGTCATGGAATGAGTTTATTGAGTTGCGCGAGAGCTTATGAAACCAGGCTAACGCGGGCCCCTATAAGCTAGCCGGGAAAACTTTACACAGCAGACGGTCATTGTTGGCATTTAGTATCATTGCTTGATTATAGTGGAGCATGTGATCGTAAGGGTCTACAAAGCCATCAAACATGGTAAAAGCAAGTGTTACGAACCCGCAAGGTGGCTCGTAGTCAAGAATGCGTTGCCCAAGAGGTGAGGAGAGCATGTCATCAGTCCCCGACCGAGCCGCTTAAGGGCATCGCAAATGCAAATCCCATTCAATGCAAGATGTACAAATGGAATTTGATTTGCATCACACTTGTAGTGGGCCGACGCGTCGGTCAGTCCAATCCGGGCCGGTATTGCCTCCGCTGCTTCTCTCCTACCGTGGAACGCCACCAACCCAGATCGCCTTAGCAGGCGACAAGCAGGTCCTCTTGCACTCGCCCTCTATGTTTTTTACTGGTGAGAGGCCCAAATGGTAGAGAACTCCGCCATGACAACTCCATTCCATGGGTACTCGACATCGGCAAGGATGCTGGGTTCCTTCCCCTTTATTACGAGTGATCGATACGCCAGCCGGGTCTCTATCTCGCACTTCGCTTCCTCGAGATCACGCTTTTCTCCATCTAAAGCTTGCAACTAGTCGCTCTCCCACGCAATCGCTCAACATGTACTCTGTAACTCTTCATCCGCCTGCTTTGCTTCTTTTATTTCCATGTCCCGATGCTGTTTGGAGGAATCGATCTTGGCGATTAGATCATCTTTGGTTAGTTGACATTGCGACCGCCACGAGAGAATCTGTGGATGCTAAGTGGGGAACCGCACAAAGTTCCCCAGACTAAGGGCTAGTAGACGTATTTTTTGAACCTAAGCCTCGCGAGCCCTAAACGACTTCGTTGATCTCACATTGACGTCAATTCACTACAAGAAAAATGGTCATTGTTGACATATATTACCTTGACATAAGGCAATATATGTCAATAATTTTTATTTAAATGGGTAACTATGACATATAAAACTTAGTTAAAAGGAATAATGACATATATGAATTATATTGATTATTTCATAACTTATGATACGTAATTTTGATAGAGAATTTTTAAGTCAATAAAAATTAATATATTCATATGTCAAGCACATCTAAATAAAAGCAATAATGACATATATGATAATAACCTTGATAGAAAAAATTAAAAGTCAATATATATAGTTCAAATATTTCCATGTTATGTTGGTAAAAGTTGTATCTTACCAAATAATTTACAAGCCAATATAACTCATTTATAAATCTATTAAGGTTATATTACTAAATGTTGAAAATCTTACTTCTCAATTTTATTTTCATTTTAATTTTAATTCTATCTAGACTCAATCTCATCTACAAACAACTTGAAAGAAAATTCTATGCAATAGGCTAACTTGAAAATTTTGTCAAAAGTAGAAATATTTTTTATGAAAATTTATTGAATTTGATATTTATTCTTCATGCAAAAATATATCCTTTATAAGGTTTAAATTCTTATTTGTGCATTTATATGACATTTATTAAATGATCTAGCATGACTTCCTTTTTAGTTTATATGTTGTACCATGATAAATAAGGAATTTTTCATTATAATATTTTAAGAAAATGGAACTTATAAAATGTCAGCATCACTATTTTAAAGTATTTTTTCAAGCATCATTATAATTCTTTCGAACAATATGAAAAGACATCAAAATTATATCAAATTTTATTAATTGTATTCTTAAAGATAATATTTGTTTTATTTACGATAAAAAGTTAAAATAACATACTTAATTTTAATTTCTCTTATCTAAGCCCTCATGTCATAAGAATACGTTGATCTCATAATATGCTATACAAGTGGGACCTTTCACAAAGAAGGTCGAAAGCATTTGCTACAAATACTTTTCTCAATCCAACCAAAGTAGCATCATTACGTCCATAACAATATGAAGACCCAGAAATAAGTTGTTGATATGTTTTTTTCTTAAAGAGAAAATCATCTTCAATGGGAAAAAATTGAGATGGAAGCAAGGGCTCCCTTCCATGCTATTCAATAGCCATAGTCATAGAATTCAAGTGGGTCATTTTCATGATACAATACTGAGGCTACCATTGTTGGGTGGAGAAGATACAAAAAATGCTAAGTCATAATTTTTCATTGCAAAAAAATCATGATCTGCATAATAGTTTGAAAATCATAGCATGTTTAATTAATTAATTATTATTATTTTTAAATATAGCACCTAATTGATTAAGTAATTAGATGATAACACAATTTTAATAAATAATTGAAAATATTCTACTAAATACAAAATAACTTTATTTATTCACACTTACAAATAAAAGGTAGCAACCATTAATATTAACATTTATAAAATGTGATAAGTTCCATAATTTAAAAAAAAGGTAGCAAACTAAAAGTATTTCATGGGAATCGAGTCCCTTGACTTTGGATGAGTTCCCGTATTTCTCTAAGCTCCTTCTCCAAGTCTTTTTTTCAATGTGTTGTAGTACACCTAGATCTTGACCAGGATGAAAGTGGTAAAGGATCATGGGCTAAGCCTTGGTATATCCAGAATTTGAGCTTTTGTACACATTTTAGCATCTGTCAACGCTAACATTTTTTTAACTAAGTAAAAACAGTACATTCGATGACTATATATGTTATGTTCCATAACATGTTTTTCATGACTATTGTGGACTCCGCATTTTTTAATATTATATGTTTCTCATTCAATGGCGACTCGTGTTTATTACTTTAAAAATATTCTTTATTACTTCTATTTTATTTTTGTCCCATTATTTTCTAATATACCAAAGATTCTCCAGAAAACACAAATTCCTTTATTATATTTATCAAACTAGTATGTTAAATGAAGGCCCCACAATATGTAGTACGATAATAGCAATTGGATTCTCGCACAAAGTCCAACATCTACAAAATGCTTTTGAACATTCTCATAGAACTTCATAATGCTTCCTCATTTCTTTATAAAAATTATCTTTCCCAGTACCTTTACATATTGTCTCTAGCACCCAATCAATTTGATTGGATATTTGTGGTCCTATGGATTTTGTTAGATTCTTTGGATAAGGCACAAACGTTTGAGAAAGAATGAAAAAAGAGTAAACAAATTAAAAGGTTTGGCATGCTTCATATGATCTAGATGTCGCCAGATGCTATCAGCAATGAAGGAAACCTCAGTAATGAAAAAGAGAAGCCTAATACCATCACAATACCTCTTTCGGTGGGGTGGTGTTGAGTTGAATGAAATGATCTCTCCTATAATCCCTCCGCATCCTAGAGAAATTTCTCTACTGATGAGATCTCGTCAGTCCATGACATAGTATTTGTGACCAGAACCTGCCTAAACTAAGAGGAGGATGGCATCAGGTCGACCAAAAAAAGTGCATACTCAAATGCATAGTTGTTTAAATGCAAAGGTCAAAGTTCACCGACTTTGTGTCATTATAGACCAAACACCTAACCAGTCCTAATATTAGAATCATAACACCAAAACTCTCCTCAATTTGATGACCTAACAAACTTTCATTCCAGTCACAGACTCACAAGGAAGAACACTTGGGATAAAATAGCATGCACAGTCAAATAGTTAAACTCATCTGATAAAGCTGGTCCTTGGTAAACATGATGAACTCCATAAGCTCCATAAAAGGCAGGTCCTAATATTTAGTCAGGATATGATACTGTAATAAATTAGGCGAAAGTTTAAAAGAAATCACTTCAAAACAATCTCATAAGCAGAGTTTCAATTTTCCCAACATATTGAACATTCCCCAGTAACCATAATTAAACAGATAAAAATGAAAATGCACAAGCATGGATAACAAGAGGAAATAATCCAATTCAATGAATACATGGAAAATATATTTTTCCTATTTGTAAATGATGGAAATACAAATTAAAAATCAAAAGATGCTACTATATTCTGTGGAACTAATCGAAGGCCTGAACTAGCATTCACTGAAGTGACAACAAAGGTACCTCACTCGAATTTAGTGAAGTACTGCTTCAGTACTCCATGAACGGTAGCGCCTAAAAAGCATTCAAACATGCATTGCTTCAAAATTGCTACATCTGGTATATTATTTCACTTCATCCTGCATCATAAATTCAAAAAATAGACTCAACTTACAATAAAAGTAAACTATCTATTACTCTTGTTTTCAAACAAAAGCTGGTAATTAGTATAGAGAAACAGATACATATGAAAGAACAAAGCTTCAGCACTATGCTAATATATCAAGATATTATAACAGATAATACTAAACAGGCTACACAACATACGTGCCAAGGCAAGATTATGCAATTCAAACTGGCTTGTTAGAGCTTGAGTTGAGTTTCAAATGTTTGAGCTTGCCCAAGCTGAATCAACCTAACATAGTTCTCTTTGGGTAAGAGCTTTAGCACATGCAAGCAGATATGTTTTTTATGAACCTAACCATGTTATTTAAATTAATCCAATAGTCAACCATTTCAAATCCAACACTATGGCGATATGAATTAAACACATCTCCTTCACTGCAATCATGATTATAGAAGCTAACCCAACTCTCATGTTTTTTATGATTTTGATTACGTGGCCACTTTCTCTTAAATGCATCGTCACTTGTTTCCTAGGGTCAGAATTTAACTACATGTCTTAACTCAAAACTCAAACTTGATTTCTTAGAAATTAAATTATGATTAATTTGTTTAGAAGATGAACAAGCTTACATAAGGACAATTAACAGGCTACACTAAAGCTGATCAATTTTACCATTCCAAAGTTTTGATGCAACAGCACTGAGAGATCTGTTCTCCATGGCATGCGATAAAGATCACCTGGATGTGAAATATAGGATGATATAAACTAGGAAGCTAGGATCTTCCACATAGTAAGGCATTAGAAATTGCGGTTATCATTGCAGTGACATTCATTAAAGCTTTGCTACTTTTATGTATCTGTAGCATATTGATACTAAGCAATTCACCTTAAGAATAAAAAAGAACACTAAGGACAACATCAAAAACAAGCGTATGGGTATTTCATTGTGCACCTTGAATCCGCTTACCTCAATCTATAGATTGTGATGCTTGAGAGTGTTGCTCCTCAATCAAAGTTTGAACTCTCTGCAGCAAACAAGAGATATATGTACATGTTCCACGGTTAGAAATATTACCCACAACAAAGCAGTTTTTATGGCAATAAAAGTAGTGTTGTTTTCTACCTTTACAGCTTCCAACCTCCTCTAGTTTGTAAGATCATAAGTTCCCCATGAATGAAAGAGGCCATGCCTAAGAGATTTTGATCGGTTACATCTGCAATTATAAAAGGAGAAAATATAAACTAAATATGAGGAGAGAGAGTCAAAGCAAATAATTCCTTCGTTGTATAGAAAATGACAAAAACTAAATCGTCAAAAATTATTTAAATTTTTCAAGAATTCAAACTGACTGGGGGTTCACTCTTCCACTGGATATTTTAACGTACCCAAGGTACAGATGAATGACCTATCCCTCAAACTCTGGAGCATCTTCAGTGACAGAAACTTGCCTGAGAAAACATCACTTCTTATATCTGGAAAAGTCGTGGCTAGAACAGCCTAAAAAGACAACAATATTTAAATCAATAGATCAATTTCGGAATGTGATGTCACAGAGAAGAAACATGATCTGAAAATAAGGAGTACCTTCCAAAGCTGGCTATACGAATTCAGAATTTGAACATCATCACTTGGTGGCCTTCTCACACCCTCATTCTCAATTCTAATAGAGTAGACCCTAAAAAGGGACGGCAAATATCCTATGAATAAACAATAAGTGCAGCCTAAATAGTAAATATTACAAGGATTGAGACAATAGCTAAGAATTGGAGTTTGAATTAGCGCAGGAAACAAAACTATCAGCAGCAAGAAGAAAGAATATCAACAGATCAAAAGTTGCATGGTTTAACATAACAGGAAATTCACTCAACTTCTTTTTGTTAACCAAGTCGTACTAAATGCAGCATCACCTGCAGGTCTAGGGATTACAGCCCAATTATATGTATTATAATAGAACTCCAAACATCCCAGGGCCAATCTGATCTAGATATGCATGTGCTGTTCTGATGTATACGGATATTTCAGGAAAATCAAGCTATTGGTAATAATTGGCAAGTGGAGGGACTAGTTTGTCGTAAAGATATAAATGAAAGCAAATTAGAAATTTTGCAGGTAATGTGGATAGTGAACAATATTCATTCTAACATTTTTTACCTTGTTCAATTACAACATCAGCAACTGAAGGCAATAGAACATGCTTCTCTTTCTTCAGTACTCCAAAACATGGGAATGGTACTGGTTTTCTATACTGAGCAAACAGACAGAGTGTTACAGAAATGTGTCAATACATAACTTGCATAGTCAATGTGACATATAGACCATTATCTGTGATCTATGCAGGAGAATACGACAGTGTATTAGCAACCATTTATTAGACCAATCAGATATTATGGGAAAGGGCTCAGACAACTTTTCAGCAGCTTTAACCAACATAAAATATACTATTTAAGAAGTCTCATTTCCAGTCTTGCAATTAAAGCAAATAACTATATTTATGAACAAGTGGATTTTGGATTGAACTCTAGTTGTTCCAAATTCACACAGCTAATGACAAAGCAAAACCAAAACTTTCAAACCCCATAAAATTTGACTTCAAATTAAATTCAGCCTTCCCAGTTAAGCATGTTAAGGTTGAAAATGAGCACACAAAAAACAAATTAGCAAATAAACATAGAGCTTTATGAAAGAAAAGATGATAATTGCAATGCTTGCAGAGTTACCTTATAGACTATGGCATTAGGTGTGAAATATAGCTTCCTCGACTGAATATCCTTCTGCAATATATGTTTACGTACTGGTAGATAAAGCAACATGAACAATCCAAATCCCCAAGCCAAAATTAGAAGCAGCGAGTATAGAACTCATTGAGCTGTTTGATACTTCACAAAATTATCTTCCATTTCTTGGAAGGAGGCTTATAGAAATATGTTCATCTTTCAGACCCACTATCTTCATCACAAGAACCAGGTTTGGATAACAGGCCTCTCTCCAAGAGGTTCATTTGTGCGGCTCCATTCCCCGATCCCATCAGCAGTTAAAACTGTCGAACCAAACCGCTTCAAGCTCAATGCACAAATTATTGCTAAATTCCCCAATGAAAAAAATCTATATGAATTTTAATTGAAGAATATACCAAAGAGAACACGGATAAAACTTTTGAATCTTGAACTCCTGTTATTTGAGACATGATGTAGTAGAGACCTCCACTTACCTGTGCCTGATGAAAACTATTTAATGAACTGAGCTTGTCATTCTCTGAAAAGCTGAGTCAATATCATACACAATTATTTCCTATTTAGTTCCTCAGTTTTCTCAATAACTAAATGCCTAAAACAAAAAGTTGCTAGTCCGCCGCCCTAATTTTACCATTGATGTGCAAATATTGCACAATCCCCAATCTCTCGAAATGAATCGTTCAGCTCCAAGATCGATAAATCGCAGAGCAATACAATTCGTTCAACTCTTTCTAAGTACAAAATTACTAGCAGAACAATCAACAATGCTGTTTTCCGATCATCCGTACAGAAAAAACACGTAGAAAGAGCAAACCAATTGCTCCAATTAAATAAAAACGTAAGAGCTACGACAAATTGAACTCTTCGCCACTGAAAGTTCAGAGCTTAGTCGTAACGCGCAGCCATTATGGCCTGATGATATGTAGCGTTAGCACACCAACCTGCTAATCAAGGTTGCCGATATTGAACATGACTGATGACTTATAGTTGGCTCGCTCTCATTGGTGGATAACCGAGGGTGCACCGCAGTCGGCATGCTCGAGAGCACAGGGGAATACTTCCATCTTATGAATTTGAAAAAGCAAAGACCAGTAGTTGCTAGGAGAGTAGGTTGTGGGAAATAGTGAATACTCTCAAATTCCCTCTTTCATTTCCCGGAATTTAAATCCTATGATCGAAAACCTCATAATATATGTGAAAACAGCAATGACTATATATGTTATGTTTCCTTATAACATAAGCCACAGAGGCTTACATTCAATGACTCTTCACCATATCGTAACATTTTTTTAACATGAGTCTTTCACCATACAATAACATTTTTTTTAACTAAAAATAAGTGAAAACAGTATATTGGATGACTATATATGTTATGTTCCATAACATGTTTTTCATGATTATTGTGGACTCCGTATTTTTTAATATTATATGTTTCTCATTCGATGACGACACGTGCTTATTACTTTAAAAACATTATCTTTATTACTTATATTTATTTTTGTCCCATTATTTTCTAATACTGTGATTCTCCAGAATAAAAATTGTTAAATTCCTTTATTATATTTATCAAACTAGTATGTTAAATGAAGGCCCCACAATACATAATACAATAATAGCAATTGGATTCTCACACAAAGTTCAACATCTACAAAATGTTTTTGAACGTTCTCATAGAATTTCATAATCCCATCAACTTCTTCCTCATTCCTTTATAAAAATTATCTTTCCTAGTACCTTTACATATTGTCACCTATTTTAGAAATGCTTTATTAGTAGCCACTTGAGTTCTAAAAAATTTAAATGCAGTCCATTTAAACAATCATACATAAATACAAAAGACAATATCCCATCACTAAAATACCTTATTTTCGACATTCATTAAGAATAATGGAGATTAATTCAATGAAATTCATACAATAGAAACTAATTAGAATATAGGTAGACTTGATAAAAGAAATAAACTAAGAAAGGTATTCTAAATAATATATCTTTAAAACAGAAAAAATAAAATATGAAAATAACCAAGATCTAAAAAACACATGTGGAAAATCAATATCCTTTATTCCTACAAAGAACAAGTGTATTTTTCATGAAAAGAAAAAGAAACACTGTTCATGAGGAAAAGTAAATAAAAAATTTCCAGAAAAGATTTTTCTTTTCCATTTTAAGATTGGATATAAAAACTACCAAGAAGAAAAAGTTGAAAAAAACTTTACAAAGAAAAATATTATCCTTTCCTAGTTAAGCCTGCATACCAATCCCATTTAGGAAGCGAAGACAACTATTAACAAAAATTCTCGTTACTCTACTTCACTGTGACGCCCGAAATCCGGGGGTCCCATTGACAACTAATCAACCCGCGGAATTCCTGTGGATTTCGGATGACCCGATACCATACTGTTGTGTCCCATTTATCGAGATCCATATTTTCACAAAAATCAGGCAAAGTTTCCTTTATTCGAGGAGCTCTACCCAACATACAACCTATATAACAAAGATAATCATAACTTTAACTATGTTCCAATGATATAAAGATTGGACTCAACATATCCATCTATCTATATTCAACATAAGAGTCCTTTGCCGACTCATTCATTTACATTTAAATCTAAAATATAAAAATAAAACGCTTAATTACAGTATGTAAGAGTCCAATCACATCCCTCTTACCATAATTACATACCCGACTATTTAGATAATAGTCCCAAAAGAATTTAGTTACAATTATTTTATACAAAATATTTTTACAAAAATGTTACTCAAAGGTCCAGGCCACACATCGACCTTCTTCATAATCACGGCCTCGCTGAGCACCCTTCTCCTCGTACACCCCTATAATTCTGGGTATATTCCATTAAATCGCGCCAGAGTAATGCCCAATAGAAAATTCCTCCGCAAGGGCTACTCCCCACCTAAAATGCACATGCAATGTCAACTATGAACCAGCCCAATCAAATTCCAGCAACAATGCAATTTATGATGGAATAATGCGGTCATGCATGAGATAAGACTCCTAATGCCCACAACCCAAGTCCCGACTGACTTCCTCACACTTGCAATGCCAAGTGTGAAAACCAGTCATTGGTGTTTCACCTAATGACTTAAACTATTGGACAACCCTCCAATATTCAATTGAATTTTTTTTATCAAATCTCGTGTGTTGTTCATAGGCCACATCTTTTTTAGGGTCACATCGCAAGATCGTTGCGCGCCTTCCGACATTTTTACGGGCTTTCACCGTCGGTGATCATGTCTAACCGCATATAAATTTGGGTCTACATCTTAAAGTGATCTACTTCATCTGTTACGCCCAAACACACGTGATTTATATTTATTATTGTTTTATACAACCATGAGTCTCGATTTTGGACGTGGTCTCATTGCCGAGCTCACCACACATTCACTAAGAATGGTGAATAACAGTACCATGCACCCACACCCGACTCGACTTGATGTGACCGTGCATATGAAATGCAGTCATGCCATTTCATGTTATGTCATGCTACATGCAACATTTATAAATTTCCGATAATTATATTTCCTACATATAATTTACATGTTAATACATCACGTAAGCACATATTAACATTTATTTTTAAGTAATACAAATGGCCTAAATCTCTATTCCATATAAACGGGCACACCTTGGTTCCTTCATGATTCATCACCGAATTACTATGATACCAAAACACACCACAAAATCTGAAGATTAGGTCCCGCATCAAAACTAAACTCAATCCACTGGAACTAGCCCTAAAATTTCCAATATTCAAATACAAACTGGGACTAAATCGCACGCCTATCAAGGCCCTGAAGACAACCTATGCCATTACATGACTATTAGGGCTAAAAATATTCCGGCAGTGAAAATTTCATCTCGCAGCTTTGACGAAACTCCAAGATTTTGGTACCTAATGCAGCTGCATGCGGTGGACACTTTTTCGCTCCGACGAAAAACTAACAGACTGATTGCCAGAGATCCTAGAAATAAATCAAAACCTCTTTTTTCTTTTTCTCTCTCTCCTCCCCCTCTCTTTCTCCGCCAAAAATGTGGCCCTCTCTCCCTGACTTTCCCTTTTTTTTCCTTCCCTTATCTTATTTTCCTTTTTTTCTTAATTCCTTTTCTTTTCTTTTCTTTTCTTCTTTTTAAAATTTGGACATCGTCAGATTGACCATGGTACATCACTCATTCTGTCCGCTTTTCATCCACATAATTTATTTTTAATTAATTCTATTTAATCGAACTTAACTCAGCCATTTCTCACTTCCAAATTCTTGTGAAAATCTCGCCCTCGAAATACCTACGACTTATCACCCAAAAATCGTGAAAATATTCTGATTATCTCGCATCTGGGACAAAACTCTTTCTAGGTAAATTATTTCAATACCCATTCCACGGCATAGCTCTATTTCACCATCCAAAATCTTAATTTCTTTCTAAACTTCCTTGAACCATTCTAACAATTATTATTTTGTCATTTTTCCTAAAAATTACTAATTTTCCGGGTTTTACATTCACATTAAAATAAAATAAATAAAGATTCAATAAAAGATCTATCATCTACCTCAATCCCCGCTTACAAGTATTCAATCGTGCTTATGCTTCAAGTTGCATAAATAAACTATGGAAAGTGAAGCACAATTTAGAGAGAAGGAAGAGGGAAGTGGAAGGTTGCTGTTTTGAAGTCGTAAGATTGTTGTTTGGAAATTGTGTAAGCTTTTTAGGTAGGGGAATGCTCCTAGGTACAATAATGACAAAATGCATTATTTTTTCCTTTGAAAATACTCAACTTTGACAATTGATAAGTTCATTAGAAATCATAATGAACTTGACACTATTTTATTTTAATTTTTAATCACTCAAGGCTTCTCTCATTTTTATGTCTTCCGGTTTTTTTGAAAGATTAAAAAAACTATTAAAAATTATTAGATAAATTTGTGTGGAACAGTGAAAGTTGAGGACCCTTAAGGATTGGTTTGTTTATTATTTTTGAAAACTGTTTTTGTTATAAAAACAAAAAGAATAAGAAAAATATATTTGATTTCCGGTTTTTTCTTTTTTATTTCGAAAAACATAGAAAACACAAATAATACTAAATTTAAATAACAAGAAGAGTTTTAAAAGAACAATATTTTGGTATTTTTTGTGTTTTCAAAAATCGTTATCAATAACATTTTTAAAAATATGAACCAAACAGGGTCTTAGGTTCCTGTTTTAAATAGTTTTTGAAACACAAAGAGCATCATTTTGGTAGCTCCTCTCCTCCTCCTCCCTCCTCCTCCTCCTTGGAAAATTGCTTTGATTTCTAAATTTAGTGTTTTTGTGTTTTTTAGAACAAGAAAATTAAAAAACCAAATGTCTATTTTCCTTATTTTTTAGAACATAAAATAGTTTTGAAAAAAGAAACCAAACACGCCTTCTTGTTTTTGGTGTGCTATGTGAAAATTGTTATTGTTATTGTTTTTAGAGTTATTCTTGTTTTTATTTCAAAAAATAAAAAAAGAAGCAAACATGTTATTTTTTATTTTCGAAACAAAAAACTGTTTTAAAAAACTGTTACCAAACTTGCCCATAATTTCCAAAATTAATTCAAAATTGCTTTTTCCTTTTAAATATGTTGTTTTAGCTTTTAATTTTTATTTTTATTTTTATTTCAGTAGTAGTTTTATTTTTATTCAAAAATGTGTTTAACAATAAATAATTTTTTAAAGAGAACAAAGTTAAATCTATTTTTTAAAAGTAAAATTTTCAAAACCGAGTGTGATAAAATACTACTAATTAAAGAATACAAAAAGTACTATTATACATATAATATTTTTTTTGACATCTATTCACTTTGCATTACATCATCATATGTTGTTATGTTCCTCACAAGTTTGCCCCCATTGGAACTTGAACGCTGGATCTTTCCCCTCCAAATGCCAATTGAAGCTCTTAACCACTTAAGCTATATATGTCTTATTAGCTATTATTTATATACTATTTTACTAAATATCATTTTTAGTATTATAATTAGACATATATTTTATACATGACTTTCAAATTTTAAATCACCTTTAATGTACACTAACCAATATAAGTTTTGGAATTTCATTGAGCATTTTTCTTATTTTTTCCCAACATAAGAAAGGTTAAAATTTTGTGATAGAATTTTAAATCAAAGATGAATTAAGTTTAATATCCTCACATAAGTAAAAAAATAATTTGTTAATTTTTATTCATTCACTGTCGAATGCGAACTAAAACTCTAACTAACATGACAATTAAAGATTTTGTGCCTAATTTAAACTTAATAAATACTAACTTTACATTATATTGCACATAATTAATTATTTGTATAAGGTTACTGAGTTAAACCATCTTATTTTAATTAATTTTAAAAATTAATTTCAAATATTCTCAATTTAAATATAGCACCCTTTAATTTTCATTTTCATTAACCATCTATAACTATTGGATTGAACTTGACAATGAGAATTAAGAGTAACATGCATGAAGTTATCCATGTATATAGTATATAGTTGACTACAACATTTAATGTGACTCATTTCACACTTTTTTGTTGTGCCACAATTGGACTATACAAAGTCACATTGAGATAAAATAACTTTATCTATATTTTCTTATCAAATGAGTCAATACAAATGCTAGTACTTCATCTCTCTCTAAATATATGATATTTAGAAGTTATTTTTTCTTTAAACGATTGTTAGTAATTATATGGTTAGTTGGTGACTATCATGGCCTATTCTCTTTTAATTTATTTTAGTTCCTATAGCATCTTTATCGTGCGTTTTGCATTAACATGAATCAATATTTGAAGGAAAATGTGTAAGACTGTAAACATTTATAACTATTATGATTTAATTACTTGATTTCATCATATAGGAATGAGAGAAGCATTAATGCCACTTATATGGTAAAAGAAATGTAGCCAATGAAAGGTTTCCTTGTTGATTGTTTTTAATTTTTGCGGATAATAAATGATGAGATGGTGATGATGATGATGATGGTAATTGATGATGCCTTTTCAACTGAATCATGGAGCGTGTCGAGGTTGTCGGGCCGAACTGACTGGCGCGTTTTTGGTCGGTCCGCAGTTTTGACGTTGACTCTCTGCAAAACAAGAAAGAAGAAGGTCAAGCCGTACACTCCAATGTCAAGCCAATTTTCCCCGAGAGAAAAGATAGACTGCCAGGGCTTAATGTTTTTGCACATACCTTTACCGATGGGGTGGCTCAAGTATTTATAGCATATGCTTTTCCCAATTGATGGTGATAAGGATTTCTTTCCATTGGATGGGGTATTTCACTTTATTACACGGATTAATAAGGGATAAATGAGGGAGTGCTGTGCTTTATTGTGAGTTATCCTACTTCCTCATCGGGTGAGATTCGTTTGTTTTATAGATACAGCATTGGGAATTATCTTACTTCCCTTACTGATGAGATTTGGTTTGATTTACAAGACATGGGCTTTTCAAATTGTCCATGTTGTTGGCCCTTGGGGCAAACAAACGAGGCTCAAGCGGGTCATGCCAGGCCTCGCGTCTCACTCGGGCTTCGCTCTTTCCTTACTGATAGTGGGCCCCGCGTCTATTTTAAACCCTATCTGCTCTACTGTGGTATCGCGAAGGCAGCAAGGGTCGACATTTCTTGAATCGGTGCGATCCACGTAGTTTGCTCGTGGCCGCTCGGTTAAGGCTTTGTTGCCGCCATGTCTTTGCGGATAATGATGACTTTTCGGTTTTCGCGCCTATTTCTTCCAATTCTTTCAGTTTCTTTTGAGAGCATCCTCTGACCGTTCTCCTTGTGTTTCCCTGGTCTTGAAGCCTTTCTGTTTCTCTGCAAGTTCAGGTTTCCCTTTCCTTAACATTTGTTTTGACCTTCCATGCAGAGTTCCTTTTGGTGTTTTGTGATACCTTGCTTGAGGTAACCTTTTTGTTCTGGTTTAGGGATTGGCGCGTCTTTCTTCTTTCTGTGTCTTTTTGAGCGATATTGCGAAACGCTATGGCTAGCTTGGTTAGGTTTTTCTCCTATTATCTATTCATCTCACGTTCCTGCCGCTCCTCTTTACAAGATAAAGACTCCTCCATTGCCTCCCGCCCGAAGACAGGTGGCTGGGTCGCTTGGCTCAAACGCCCGGGAACCCCTTTCCCTTTAGACATGGGCAAGGGGATAATTGAGAGACCAACACCAGGATCGAATATCTCGAAGCCTTCCACCATGTAATGCTCCGCAGGGACCAGCAGAGTTTCGAACCTTATATGGGGAGACTTTTGCGAGGCGTTATAGGCCCCCTTTTGGTGTCCAGGTCTAGTCTCCCGACATTTTGACTTCGTACATGGTCCAAGTGCCCAAGATGGTGTGTTTCTTCAAGGTGCCTTGAAATGGTCTCGTTTCCCTACACTTTATAAAAAGTGGTCTGCTAACATTTTAATGTCCGCCCCTCCCAAATGCTTTCCCAATTTCGCATTCAGCTGGGCCGTTGGTTTTCTTCAGTGGACAAGGGCCGGTGTTCCCAGATAGCCGTGGTTCTTGGATCTTTTAGTGTGAAGGAGGCCTCCAGGCTTCTTTTATCTATCCAGT
This sequence comes from Tetrastigma voinierianum, assembly GCA_016808115.1. Classification (NCBI taxonomy): domain Eukaryota; kingdom Viridiplantae; phylum Streptophyta; class Magnoliopsida; order Vitales; family Vitaceae; genus Tetrastigma; species Tetrastigma voinierianum. The sequence goes on from JAEQBH010008567.1 coordinate 55,088, forward strand.
GCTAAGGTTCCTCTTTGATTATCTCAGATCTCCCATCTTCCCAACTGAAGGAGTGTTACTGCTAGTGGGTAGCGCTTGGGGAGTATGACCCTTGATGGGCGCGATGACACTTGTGTGTTCTCGCTCGGACCACTCTTGAGAATCTACGTGATCAACGCTTGGTTTAGTTTTGTTCGTAGCTAGATGATAGGTGTCTCTAATTTCAGATTGTCAGGCGTCTTCGTGTGTTCACCTCAAATGGCGAAAACAAAACACAAAGCCGGAGTCAGCTGAAGGTTCTGCGCTTACTGGAGCTTATCGTCGGATATTCCCGATCTTCGTGTTCGAGGTCCTCCCGTCTCCGCCGCTTGAGACCCACCTTCCCTCCGTTATGAATTTTTCACGGCGGCTCCCCCTGTTAAGCCCACTAAGGGAGAGCCAGCTCGAGTGGGAGACGTTTGTCCCGGGCGGTCCCGAGGTGAAGCTGAAACTCGGATTCTCCCCAGGAAGGGCCGCCCGGTCCCGGGCAAAGTCCCCGGTTAGGGGACTCCTTCTTCTCGCTTCTACTCATGCCGTGCAGGCGTTGCCGCTCCGGCCGAGCACCCTAGGGCCCAAGTTTGTAGCCTCTCCGGTTCTACCTAGCGCCAAAGACTCTGCAGGCAGCTGTTGAGCCTCCTGGAGGTCATACGATCACTGCTGAGTCCTCGCAGCGCCAGAGCCCTTCATCGAGGGTGGAAAAGTTGAGGGGGAAACGCCCCAAAGCTGACGGAGATGGCGATTCCTTTATCTTCAATACTTGAGTTTATACCAAGGGCTGCCTCACCATCCTTAGAGAATCTGACCTCAAGAGGTCGGGTGCCCTGCCCATTGAGGAAGCCTTGCTGTGTCCTCTCAGCTGGCCTGCGCTCCGCTGTAAGTTCCCGTGTCTCTTATGCGTTTGTTTTTATCTCGGGGTCTGAGTCATGTGGTTGACTTTAAGTCGGCATCTACAGTGGCTACTCATTTGAAGAGTTTAGCCAAGAGGGCCAGACTGAACAAGGGCCACGTCAAAGCCGCTAGAGTCTACAGTTCAGATCAAGTTTGTTGTCGAAATGAAATGAGTCATGAGGTCAGTGCAAAATAGATGAGGAGGCCGGAAGCTCTTAAGTCCATCTAAGGTATACCAGAATCTCAGAGCGCAAGCCAGAGCAGTGAGGAAAAGGCTCAGATACCTAAAAGTAGCCAGGTCAAGCTTTCGGGAAGTCGTGACGAGCTGCAAAGGCTCCAGATGACCTAATGGAGGCCAGGATGGGTCAGTTGCCCGCACTAAGCTCATGCAGCCGTGACGAGCCGTAATCATCCTAGAACGAGCCGCGTGCACCAGGAAGAGTCACAGGTCGCTAGGAGACCAGCCGCGTAATAAAGGCGTATTGTTGATGGAGCCCACAACAGCTTTCCCGAGGCCGCAAGCTCCATGGAACGCCTGACCGAGGAGTGCCAAGGGTCACAGGTGACCTTCGCAGGCAAGAAACTCTCACAGCGACCGGGCCATAATGAGTCTCGAGGGATGAGTCTTGCCCTTAATGGGCTTCGGATGGCCGCATCTCACAGCGTCGCAGTGCCTACCCGGCTTGGATCTGAACTCGATATCCCTAGCTACGAGGGAGGCTGAAGAGTCTTTTTCCACGCACTGATCCGGATAAACAATACCCCGCCGAGGCCCTGGCCCCCTTCTTCGCCTGCCTCTTCTGTCTAACTTCTTCTCAGCAGCCACTTGTTTGTTTGTTTGTTTTTTTTTTTTTGGGCTTCGTGCCCGGGACTTATATAATATCGTTCTCAATGAAAACCCCATTTTCTATCTCGTCGCTTTTACCTCTAGTTACGTTCCTTTTGTTGTTCTACCTGAACTGATCTGGCTCCTAGGTTACTACGCCTCAGTTGAACGGCTGAGCTTTTCAAACGGACCGTTGGGGCTTCATGGGTTAACTTTGTTTGAGCTGAACTGGCTCTTGGGCTGCATGGCCTGAGTTGAGCAGTTAAGCTTCTTCAAAACCGAGTCATTTAGGCTCCGTGAGCGACCGGCCTGAATAATCGGCTCTGGTTGCATGGTTTGAGCTCGGGAAGGGGCCAGCTCTCAAAACCGAGCCGATGAGGCCCGTACACCGCTCTGCGGCCGACACTGGGTTTCTTAGGCTGCATGGTTCAAAGGAGCCATGGAGCCTGGCCAAAACCGAACCGCCGAGGCTCCGGCTAACCGCCCCGGACAACCGCCTCGGCTGCATGGCTTGAGCCGAGCAACAGCTTCAAAACCGAAGCATCGAGGCTCCTAAGCTAACCGGCCCGAGCCGAATTGGCTCTGGGCTACGGTTTGAGTTGAGCAATGAGTTTCAAACCCAGCCAATGAGGTTCGCAAGCAATCCACTGAGTTTAACTAGTTTCGTGATGTAATGGCCCGAAATGAGCAAATATTGAAAGTTTCATTGAAACGTCGATGAGGCTCCGGCCAATTGCCTCGAGTCAATCGCTCTTGGGCTGCATAGCTTGAGTTGAGAAGTCGAGCCTTCAAACTAGTCGGGCCGAGGCTTCGAATCGGCCCCGCCCGGGCTATCGAGTGTGGCTGCTTGACTTCCACTTCGAAAGATGCGAGCATCACACGCCGGTTCATGGAGAATTGGAAACGACAGGCGCCCGAAAAGCCGCCTTTCGGGAGGTCGGCTACATCCCAGAGCTCATACTTCGAACCTTCTTCCCTTTTTATGCAATCGGAATGAGGAAGCGTCAAGGCTTGGTCGCCCCGCAGGGGTCCGCCAGCGACGCTCCCGCTCAATTGGCTGGACCTCGCCTACGGGAGTCGGTTTTTTCCCTAGTTTCCTTTGTGAGTTATGTTATTCCTAGCTTCTGCTCTAGGGAATGCTGGAGAGGCTGTACACTTTAGTATCGCTTCAGGCTTCTTTCTCCTCTCTTTCTTTCTCTTTCTTCCTCTCCTTCTTTCGCCCCTCTTCCCCTTCTCCTTTCCTTCTCTTCCCTTCGTCTCACCCTCTTCCTCTCTTTACCTCTCTTTCTCTCTTTCTTTTTCTTGAGATTTTCCAAAGGAGGGAATCAGTTAATGCTTTTTTTTTAGATAGGGAACGACATCGTGATTGTAATCAATCAGACTCTTATTTATCGAATAAAGAGAAAATTTTTTTGAACAGAATTTGCACATTCTGGGATGTATGGTCTTCTCATAATACCTGCCGAGCATCCAGACGTCTGAATACTCAAATGTACAATCATTAAACACACAATTCATCCGAAACTGATGATGCTTTTATTTAAGATTACAACCCGAAGTTTATCACAAAACGCTAAGGTGTCACATTCCAAGACGAGGTAGAATTTTTCCTTCCATATGGAGTTCGTGAATCACTGTGTCTGATGATGCGAGATAATGACATGTGGGCTTACCCAGCTGGGCCCTAGTTTCTCTGCGTCGGATTTTTCCTCGCTGCGTGCTTTTTTACGTAGTCACAGCTTGTAACTCTTGGGTTTGACTTTTTGGTCGTAGTACCTTGCCATCTTCCTTTGGTAGTCCTCCGTACGCTTTAGGACCTAATCACGCTTCTCATCTAGGAGGTCCAAATTTAGGCGGAGAGCCTCTTCGTTATGTTCCACGCTCGCCAATTCGACCCTTAGGGACTTTAATCCGATTTCGAAGGCGGCTACCTCGGTGCCAAAAGTGCCAGCAAACGAGTTTCTGTCACGACTCACTTCAGACGCCCATAACACCTCTGCAGGTATTCTCACCACTACTTAATATCTTCTAATTTGGTCTTCAATGCCGCCAAGGGCCTCATGGTGACTTCGCCATTGACGTAAACAGTCAGATTGAGAGTAGCTTTCATCCCGTCAGACAAAAATCCTAAACTAAGGATTGTCGACCAAGTTTCCATCACTCGACACCGTGAGCCTGGGATACCAAACTTGCATATTATGGACCGCCACACGAAGTTGTACATCTTCGTTCTCGTGATACTGAGGTTTTGCCGCCCATTTGGTGAATTAATCCATCGCTACTAATGATGAATTTGCATTGGCTCTTCCCAATGGGCAAAGGTCCCAATATGTCCAACCCCCACTGTTGGAAAGGCCAGGGGCTTGTGACCGACGTCAATGGCTTGAATGGGAGGTGAGAGACTTTGGCGTGCTCCTGGCAAATTTTGCATTTCCTGACTAAATACGCTCGAGCATTGTAGCCAAAGAGGTGATCCGCTTAAAGTCAGCAATACCGAAGCTCCAATGTGATTTCCGCATGTCTTCATGTACCTCCCTCAGTACGTAGTCGGTGTCTTTCCCTGCAATACTCTTCAGGATAGGTGTGAAAAAACCTCGCTTGTAAAGGCTTCCTCATGAATCAGAACCCGGGTCACCTCATCCTAAGCTTAAAGGCCTCTTGGTCAAGTTGGCAGCAACTTATTTGCTAGTCCCACTGGGTCCACATCCAGCCTTGGCCTCCGACGTGGATAGGGAAACTTCCACGCCATTGAGATCTATGGAGGGCTCTGCGAGGTGTTCGACAAGCACCAGCCCAAGATCTTCTTGTGAGGTCAGGACCGCTCACAGTATCCGTCGGGAATTCTTTCTCCTAGTATGTGTCCGACCCGGACCAAAGACGAACTTTTCAATATATCGCGCACCTTTGCATAGGATCATTTTTCACCTTGGCACTGCAGCCTTCTATTTGTCTTACTACCAATCAGTGAGTCGCACACCTCAAGATATCAACTTCCATCGAATCGGTGAGGTTTGAGTCCAATGATGATGCACTTCTTCATACTCTATTCGTTGTCGAAGCTCGAACCCGAACATGAGCGCATAATTTGAGATCTATTCCTTCTCGTGGAGGTCAGGATTAGCCCGGTCCCGTCTCTTAAGCAATGGATACCAGCCTACGTACGCTTTCTAGATGAGGAGGCCAATCATCTTTTGAGTATTCTGTGCGTGTCGGCCAGGTAATTCATGACAAAACTGCTAAGACCTACCCTTTATTAGCAAAATTTCGCTTATAATCGATGTCGAACTCGGTCAGCTTATGGCCCACTTCATCAGCCTTCCTGAGGTCTCTAGTTTGTGTAGCACTTTCTTCATCGGGTATTCTGTTGGGACTTCAATGGTATGAGCTTGAAAATAAGGAAGGAGCTTTCGGGCTACGGTTACTAATGTCAGGATTAGTTTTTCCATCCTTGGGTACCTCTCCTCCAAGCTCCTCGTAGCCTTCCCACAGAGTAGATGTGCATGTTATACTTCCGGTCTTTGTTCGATAAGGACGGTGTTATCGATAACCTGGAACCGCTGTGCACAGAAAAGGAGCCTCCTGCCGGGATTACCAAATGGGGAGAGAGCTTATAAGCCCTTCAATGTCGAGAACGCTTCTCGCAACAGATCCATTGAAAAGCTTTAGAACCCGGAAGGGCCGACATAGCCGCTGTCTGATTATGATACGTAGGAAATGTGATGTCAAGATGGCTGAATGGCTATCTTGAGGAAAGCATCTGCATGATGCAACCAGAAGGTTTTGTGGCTGTTAAAAAGCCAACAACCAGAAGTCTAAGCTGCTAGGTCCATTTATGGACCAAAGCATGTTTCAAGGTCTCGAATCGCTGCTGATGAAAACCATCAAAACCTATGGTTTTGAGAAAAAATGTTGATGAACCTGTGCATGCAAGTACATCAAAGAATATATGTGTTTCGGCCTACGAGATTGATATTTTACTCAATGGGAACGATGTAGAAACATTATCAAATGTAAAGAAATGGCCAACTGAACAATTTCAAATGAAAGATTTGGGAGAAGCAAGCTATATTCTTAGGATCCAAATTATAAGAGATCGTAAGAACAAGCTTTTGGCATTCTCTCAAGCATCTTATATTGATAAGGTGCTAGCTCGATTTTCTATGCAAGATTCCAAGAAAGGTCTATTAACTACCCGACATGGAATTATCCTTTCCAAGGAGCAATGTCCTAAGACACCTCAAGAGGAAGAGGATATGAGACGGATTCCCTATGCCTCAGTTGTAGGCAGCCTCATGTATGCCATGTTGTGTACGAGACCTGATATTTGTTATGCAGTAGGGATAGCAGTGAAGCATATTCTCAAGTATCTTAGGAGAACGAGAGATTATATGCTTATGTACTCAGGTGGAGACCTGAACCCTATGGATATACCGATTCCCTGATTAATCGTACAAAGATAGTCGAAAGTCGACATCCGATCAATATTCACTCTTGCAGGAGCCGTAGTTCAGAGAAGTATCAAACAATCTAGTATTGAGGATTCAACTATGGAAGCGACACATAGCGCTATGGCAAATAAAGACGGTTAGGCTCAAAAAGTTCTTATTAATCGATCCGGGAAGTAGTTCCAAACATGGAAAAACCACTTGTTTTATACTGTGACAACAGTGGAGCGATGGCAAACTCCAAAGAACCAAGGAGTCACAAGAGAAGGAAGTATCATATGATATGAGAGATCATACTTAGAGGGGACGAACAAGAGGAAGATAGCGCCTGAACGTAACCTACGGATTCGCTTACCAAGACTTTACCCGGGAAGGGTGTTCATGGGTCACTTAGAGGGACTTAGTTTAAGAGACATGTCTCAATTCGCTTAGTAAGTGGGAGATTGTCATATGGTGCCTAAAAGCATGTAATTTGTACCGCTCATAAAAACAATTTTCTATATTTGGATTCTTTTATACATGTGTTGTATAATTTAGTAAATATCATAAAATCCAAAGTTTATTAATGTAACTATAATCTAGTATAATGTTTATATATGAGATAACTCAACATTTATAGATAATAAACTAACCTGTCCGTAGTAAATCAAAGTAGATTCGATCTATAATACTACTAGTACTGGCCCACTAAACATTAAGAATGTAGTAATTCGATCTAGATTACTGATGTAGCAATTATTTAAAATGGAGGTGTTTTATGTAATCCGATTACATAGGACAGACTTAGTATGATGATTTAACTCTTAAATAATATAACCGCAATTAAGAGTTAAAATCTGTTACTTAGATAGATCACATAAGATTCATCTAATTTTTAGTAGCCATGGACTCCTCGGCTCATTTCAAATAGGCCTTTTGATTCATAGGTTAGCTACTATCCTAAGACAGTCCAATACTTATGTCTCGGAGGCCCATTGAGTATAGGTGGCTGGGAACATGTCCCCATGTGATATAGAACCCAAACCGAGGAAGCTGATTTGTCTCCTTAAGTAAGTACTCGAACTAAACGCTTGAGCGCCTAATTTATAGAATAGGTTTATAATTAACTGTCAACAGAATTAATGGAACTGAGTATTGTAAAGATATCACTAGAGGGGTAAAACGGTAATTTCACCTAGCTCTAATGATGGACCAATTTCGTGAGGATTGAACTGCATAATGACTATATCAACGTGGATCGATTGAGTATCACTACGTAAATTATTATGTATTAATTATCATTGCTTGAGTATCACAAGAGTTCGGCCACCCTTAAGGAATAATATTAGAATCCACAAATTGCATTAATCGATTAAAGAGTTTAATTAATTATCAAATTTATCGAGCTCGAATTTGGGTGTCCATGTGTCCCCAAGCCAGCCTTGTAGAAAAACATTGCAATACATTAAATTAACAAAGAAATCCCTTTGAGAGCATAGTTGTAAAAGAAATTGTTTCATAGCAACCAATACGTAGTACTTATTGGATAATAAATGTTAATAATTAATTATTAACCCTAATTACTACATGACAAACGGTTAATTTGAGAGTTCACAACATTAATTAATTATTGAATTAATTAATTAATAGTAATTACTATATGGATGAAACGGTTAATTTGATAAATTAATCCCATTTATTTTTGGTCACTTAATTTGAATTAATTTTAATTCAATATTTAAGTATGCCACTTTGACCAAGCATCAGATCAATCATGTATTATTATAAATGTAGGCAAACCCTAAAGGCCAAGAGGTGATAAAAGAGAAAAATAAGAAAAAGAGAGAGTTTCACTTTTTTTGCCTCCATTGAACCCTCTTGATCTCATGTGTTTAGAATATCAAGACTTCTAAAAACAAAACATTTGTTAATCTATATGCCCACACGTACCTGAGGAAGAGAACGACTTGAAGATCGTGAAAGATTTAGAGAAAAAGGATCTTTGAGTTGTCAACCTACTACAAAAAAATCTCCTTAATTTGATTAAGGTAATTTTTCTTATTGTTTGTTGATTAATATGAATGTACCACAGATCGTAAAAGAGTTTTTATTACTTTAAAATTTATCAGACCAAAATCGTCACGTAACTTTGTTTTGAACTTTAAAAACCTTCAGACTTTTAGAGGCAAGTCATTAGAAATGATTACTCAGCTATAAAGCAACCACCCATTCAGGTAAATAACTTTGAGTTGAAGCCTGCTCTAATCACCTTGGTGCAGCAACACCAATTTACTAGGCATCCCAGTAAGGATCCCAATGAGCACCTGGGGAGATTTCTAAGGATGGAAAATAATGTCAAATTGAATGGGGTTAATCCAAATGTTATCAAGCTGTAGTTATTCCCTTTCTCTTTGAGAGATATAACAGCTAGTTGGTTTGAATCACTACCATATGAATTACTTGACAACTGGGAGGAGTTTGTTGAAGCTTTTATGGAGAGGTTTTTCCCACCAGCCCTCACCTCAGAGAGAAGAAGAGAGATTGTAGCATTCAAGCAAGGAGAGGAAGAAAACCTCTACACAAGCTAGAGAGGCAAGAAGAAATTTCTGAAGAGCATCCAAATGCATGGAATTGATCAAATCACCCAAATGGACATTTTCTGTCATGCAATGAATTACTCTTCAAAGGGAATCATAGATGCAACCTGTTGTGGAACATTCAAGAGGAAGAGTGCTGAAGAAGCCAATCAGCTCATTGAGGATTTGGCCAAGAGTAACTACAGAGCTCCAGCTGAGACTTTAGGGAGCAGCAGCAGATTAAGATGAGGGGGTATGCTAGAGCTAAACAGGATGACTGCTATAGAGGCAAAGCTAGATGTACTAATGAGTAAGATGAATACTCAAGAAAGAAGAAGTCATACAGAAAATGTAATGACCCGTACCAAATAATACGTAGAAGCTTGAAGATTATTTGACGTTTGACTAAGTTTTGACCAGCTCGATCAACACTTAATATGTGGACCAAAGTTGACTTTTTCAAGGATGAATAGTTTTCTGGGTTTACTAAGACACCATTTCGTAGCCTCGCCGACACGAGTTCGCTGCATCGGTCGAACTCCAAATCCGACTTACTGATAAAAGTTATAACCCCCGGTAATTTCAAACAAGAAGTGTTTTAACAAGGTCCAAACTGCCTTCACCCTTACCTAAAGCGACCCTAGGCCCTATATAAACATAACTGGGATGCCAACAAAAACCCAAATTTCCAAAAAACACCATTCAACTCCAAACCCTAGAGAAGTTCTCCAAACTCAGGACCCGAAGTCAACATTTCGACCATCATGAGTCGTGGGGATTGGACCAAACAAGGCACCACTGGCCACCACACTGATACATCGCCGGACAGGTGTCGCCACCGTACGGGCGTAGTAAAATTTCACGGCCAACCGGCTTTTCCACGCACGATCCGCCGGTGTCAAGAAGGCCGCTCCGCTTGTCACCCGATGTTTCGATTTTCAAACACTTGTGCCACCCCATACCTCCTCCCACCATTTTCGGACTTCAACTCATTTCGTGGTCCCTTTAAGTGCATTCTTCACTGCTTGAAAGTTAACAAACAAAGTCAACACTATTGATCGCCGCCACCACAAATAATCATAATCTCGTGCACGGTACTCCATGTATTCCTGGTCTCGGGCTTTCCATTGATATGTGGTTTGTAAATTTTTGGACGCCGCTTGGTTAGTTTTCCATTTTTAGGTTGTTTCTCGTAATTACCTAAGGTTGACCTAAATAGAGTACCACTGGTCAAATTTGGCAAAATTGAAGTTAGATTAGTGAAATTGAATATTTTTAGAATTATCGATTCGCTCAATTTCGAGAAATTAGCTCTCTCGGTGAAACGCCCAATTCGGGGTATCGAGCCTATAGGGCGCACCGCGGTAATCGACTCGCTTCTGAGTCCAATATAGATGGTTTATATCCTAAAAGTTATTTTAAGGCTCAGGCATCCTAATGTTGTTGGTTCGCTTATTAGGAGCCTACGTGTTTCATTTGAGTATTACGCGCACTCACGTTTCGAGCTCCCGAGACGTATGGGAGCAGGATCAGAGCGTCTATACCAAGAGTGGTTTATATGTTTTTAAATGATTTTGGGGTATTATGTTGATATATTCATATAGATTAAATTGTTTACATATATACGTTTTGATCATCAAATGGTTATTGCATACAAATGATTATCGCCTCATATGTTCAAGTCATTTCCATGAATCTTTGGTCGCAAGATTTTAACCGCTTCGAAGCCGCATCGGGTTCATGGATGAAGTCCGTGGTATTTAGATATTTTAGTGTATGTGATGGGTTTTAAACCAATTTGAAAACCTATTGTTTTAAGAAAGGGATTTTGAGAGATTTTGCAAAATGATTACAATACCTAAGAATGCTAAAGCATGTGGTGCGACACGTGGTCGGTTATAAGGTGATGTATCAAATCAGACCGAGATCAACTGATTTACATTATAGTGCACCGGATTGCCACTCTGTCGCTGAGGTCATTACATCCAATGGTCATATTATTTCCACGACCGTGAGGTCAGGGTTACCCGACGGTTTAGTATACTGAGATTGCCACCTGTCGTGAGGTCAGTTAGATCCAACTATCATATTATTTCCACGCCGTGAGGCTCCGGGTTTACCCCGACTATTAGACTCAGGTTTGCCACTGTCATGAGGTCGGGCTTCACCCAACCACGCGAGCATATTTCCACGGCCGCGGAGGCCCGCTTACCAACCCGCGATCATCACGCTTACCACATTTCCGGCGTCGTTATCGCGGTGCTGTGGGTGTCCCATGGTTTATGACGGTACATACATACAATACATTGTTGATTTCGAGTAAGGTAACTATTTCGATACCTATGGTTATACCATGGTTATTTTAATGACATTGATGGCTATACATGTTTTATGCTTGATTTTTATGTTGCAAACAATTCGTGACAATAGTTTTCTTAAAAATCACGCCTAAGTAGTTTTGAGCATGAATTTCATATTGTCGACTCGCAATTTACGGTTTTCAGGAATGGTTTAAACGGGGAACCTTATAAAGAGTGGACGTGAGGTCTTGAGAGAATAAATTTTGATGATAAAAGTATTAGTTTCCTTATAATTATGCCACTCACTGAGATTATTTATCTCACATTTATTGTTTGTTTTAAATCTATTCTCAGTCCAGCAAGCCAGTAGGTCAACCTCGCACCAGACTAACACCGCTCTTCTCGCGACAAACAGTACTTACTCCGTCCATCCGTCTCGTGTTGTCGACCTATTTATTTTCATTCTCAGAACCCTAAATTTGCAAATACTCTTAGAATGCTCGACATTAAAAATAACTCATATGGGTCCTTATTATGTTGGTTATGACCTACATTTCGATAGGCCTGGCCATGGATTTTTCTATATAATTTCGAGGTAATATGGTATCGCACTGTTTACTTCTCTTGCTCTCAGGCATTCCCTATGATCAGACAATGGGACTCCACTAGGCTGACCAATTCCTGGGAACCTTGGAAGGTATCCTGCCTGCCCTCATTTAAAATGACGGGAATGTGGTGCAGTTAAGAGAGCAGACTATAAAGACTGATGAGGGACTTGCTCATGAGGGTCCCTATCAAGTGGAGGAGGTTCAGTTTGTGGGTGGAAACATAAGCTATAATTTCAAGACCAATAACAACCTTCCAACCCACTACACAACTACATTGAGAAACCATGAAAATTTTTCCTATGGAAGTGGAGTGTAGCATGGTCCAAGACCAGTGTAGAATTATCACCAAACATATCTACTGTTTCCAAATGTACAGCAGCAAAGTAGCCACCGAGCCGAACCGGGGCTAAAAAGCTCCCGGCCTTTCGGTGAGCAGATGTCAGAGCCACGGGAGAGAACAAAAGACTGCTAAACATTCATGAACAAAAGTTTGCTGAGTTAGCAGCATTCCAGGCAAACACAAATGTGTTTCAGGCCAATACCAATGCATATCTCAAGAATCTGGAGACTCAGGTGGGGCAGTTGGCCCTATCAATGAAAAATCAATCTAGGGATTCCTTCCCAAGTGACACAAAGAAGAATCCCAAGGATTATATGGAAATTACTCTAAGGAGTGGCATAGGACTTCAGAAAAGAAAAGAAGAAGAGAATAAAAAGACTAAGAAGGAAGAGAAAGAAGAAACTGGAAAAGAAAGTGAGCATAACCGTTTAGAGCTGAATGAAGAGAAAAGAGAAAAGAGAATTTATGGTGTAGCAAGAGCAGTCAACTGAGGAAGGAAAAATGCAAAAGAAAGAGAAGGTGAGAGTCTATGCGCCTCCAGTACCATTCCCTTAAAGGCTACATAAATCAAAGATAAATGATCAATTCTCAAGATTCTTGAACATGTTCAAGAAGATAGAGGTGAATATTCCTTTTGTTGAGGCATTGGCTCAAATGCCTCATTATGCTGTCCATGAAAGATATTCGAGCAAGAGAACCCGATCAGAAGAGCAGAGCCTGATCTTACCACATGCGCAGCATGATCCGTAAGAATTTTCCAATGAAGATGCAGGATCCAAGAAGATTCACCATTCCCTGCACCATAGGGAATTATGAATTTGGAAGAGCATCAGGTAATTCTAGAGCAAGTATCAACCTTATGCCACCATCTGCTGTAAAGAGACAGTTTCACCCAATGTTACAACACAATTTGGATATAAGACAACTAAGATCAATCCAGACCCTAAGATGTACCGATCACAAAGGTAGAGAAGTTTATTTTCCTGTGACGGTGGGTAATTAACATAGAGGAAGATGTTCTATAATCACTAATAAGAAGGCCATTCTCGCCACAGAGTATCCTATGATATAAAGAAAGAGAGCTTACTCGAGGTGAGATGAAAAGTACACTTCAAACTGAATTACAGTTTGAAATAACCTGATTTTGACAATGTCAATGTAAAGCCAGAGGAACAAGTAGTTCCCACCTCAGCCTCATCTGATCATGATTGTAAAATTACATCCAGACTAAAAACAGATGAATTTCTGTGATATCGAGATTCTCGAGTTATCGAATACATACAACTCAGCTTTTGAACTAAAGAAACAACACTCGCCTAAAGAAACTGCGTAAAAGTCAAGCCGCAGTGAAGAGAAGGAACAAGAAATATATAAGAGTACTGAAGGGTTAATTTTGCATGAAATACCAAAACACTTGAAATATGCCTTCTTAGGAGCTAAAAGAGCATAACCAGTAATCATAACAGCTGATTTGACAAAAGAAAATGAATAGAAACTGATAAGAATTCCTCAGAAATATAAAGAAGCCATTGTTTGTTAGTGGGAGACTGTGGATCACTCTCTAATTTTTCATGCATAAAATCCTACCTGGAGGAGAATGCAAAACATAATGAACATAGAGAAGACTGAACCCAAGTGATGAAAGAAGTCGTTAGAAAAGAGAATTAAATGGTCAATGCAGATTCATCTATGCAATTTCGTATAACTCGTGAGTTTCAAATATGGTTCCCAAAGTGGATTCACAATGATCGAAATAGAAGAACAACCATCTAACAAGAACTCAGACTCGATGGAGTGGTGCATCGACATGCAAAATTGAACATTAACTGTGAAAGGATCACTATCCTACTATTGATCAAATACCGGACAGTCGGGTCGGACACCCTTTATTTTCTATTTTCGATGGATATTCTAGATATAATCAAATTGCCATGTACTCTAAAGGACCAGAGAAAACTATTTCTTTACATGTCCATGCACCTTGCTTTAGCAGATGTTAGTTTGACTGGTATAACGTTTCTACCACCTTCTGTGCGTGTGATGTCCATGTTTTCAGATTTAGTAGAGGAGGCTATGGAAATTTTTATGGATGACTTCTCAGTTTATGGATCCAATTTTGAGCATTGCCTGAAAAATTTAAAGATCAGACTTCGTGAGTCGCAAGACAAGAATTTAGCTCTAAATCGGGGAAAACGTTTACTTCATGGTAAAAGGCGAATTATTCCTTAGGCATAAAGTTCTACAAATTGGACTTGAAATTGATCAAGCTAAGGTTTCTATGATTGAAACTCTGATGCCACCAAATTCAATTAAAGGGATTAGAAGTTTTTTGGGAAATGTTGGATTTTACAGAAGATTTATCAAAGATTTCTCAAAATTTTCTAGACCATTACGCAGACTGCTGGAGAAGGATGCCAAGTTTGAATTTGAAGACTCTTACTTGTATGCATTTAAATAAATAAAATCCAGATTGGTCATAGCTCCCATCGCAACACCAGACTAGAACAGAGAGTTTGAGATCATGTGTGATGTCAGTGACTATGCAATGGGAGCTATTTTGGGATAAAGAACAGAGAAAATTTTCAGAGCAATATACTATGCCAACAAACCTTCAATGAGGCACAAGAGAATCACCAACTACGTAGGGAGATGTTAAATATGAGCTACTTAGAAAAAATTTAGACCATATATATTAGGGTCCCATGTTATCATACACACTGATCATGCAACAATTAAGTATCTAATGGCAAAGAAAGATGTCAAACCAAGATTGATCAGGTGGGTACTATCATAGGGGCACTTGATTTAGAAATCAAATCCAAAAAGGGAGGACAATGTGATAGCTAATCACTTATAAAGATTAGAAAATCTTACTATAGAGGAAAGAGAGACAAAAATTGAAAGAAATTTCCTTGATGAGCAACTTTTTCAGTTATCAATCCAATTACCCTGGTATGTTGATATTATTAATTATTTAGCTTGTGGAATCATACCACCAAACTTTAGCTACCTGTAGAAAAGAAAGATGAAAATTGATGGCAGAGTATATAAGTACGGGACGACCCATTGTCGCTAGAAGAGGGCATATCGATCACTGTAAGACAGAGCCGAAGATGAGTAAGGTGGAATTATTGATAAAGGTCATGCATCACCATATGAAGGACACTCGCAAGAGACATCAACCCAAAATTCTCCCTCCAATTGGAGCTTTATTAGCCTACCTTCCTACCTTATTCGAGGCGTACGTGGGTTAAACAATGTGATAGATGTCAGAGAATGGGCAACATTAATAGAAGAAATGAAATGCCCCTGCAAGGGATCCTTGTGGTGTAGATTTTTTACGTATGGGGGATAGATTTTATAGGACCTTTCCCACCTTCATTTGGAAATTAGTACATTCTCCTAGATGTGGACTATGTATCTAAATGGGTGGAAGATATATATAGCCTGTCCAAGAAATTATGCCAACATAGTGGTGGGGTTTATTCAAAGAAATATCTTTAGCAGATTTGGAGCCCTAAGGACAATCATCAGTGATGAGGGAAGCCATTATGCAAACAAACTGTTTGTAAAACTAATGTGTAGATATGGAATCGGACATGTTATGGGATTGGCTTATCACCCTCAATAAAAAATATCCAATAGGGAGATAAAGAACATATAGGAAAAGATAGTAAGCATTAGCAGGAAAGACTAGTCAGTCAAGCTAGATGATGCACTGTGGGCTTACAGGACTGCTTATAAATCTCTTATTATAATGTCCCTATACAGGTTAGTATTTGGAAAACCTTGTCATCTCCTTCTTAAACTTGAATACAAGCTATGTGAAGCGATTAAGAGCGAACTATGATTTCAAAGGCCTGGCCAAAGAAGGCTACTTGAATGAATGAACTTGAAGAGTTGAGAAATGAAGCTTATGATAATGCCAAAATCTACAAAGATAAGACTAAAAGTGGCATGATTAGAAGATTTTGAGGAAGGATTTCAAAGTAGGAAAACTTGTCATACTGTACAATTCCAAGCTCAAGCTTTTTCCAAGAAAACTCAAGTCAAGGTGGAATGGTCCTTGCTCGGTAATGCTTGATTACCTCTTTTGGAAGGCGTGCCTAAAACCAATTATGGAGAAGAATTCAAGGTTAATGGTCAGAGGCTGAAACATTACCAGGGAGGAAGATAAGATGGAAAACGAGTCCATATTTGGAAGAGATCAAAGAATTCTTGAAAGAGAACATAGTGCAACAAAGTCAAGCTAAAGTCTTAAAACTGAGCAGCTATTTGGGAGGCAACCCAAGCAATTGTCATTTTCCTTTAGTGTGATTTTGTTTAATTCAGTGTGTTTTGAATAGTTTAGTTGGTAGAGTAGTTTTATTAGAATTTATTTGTAACCTATATAATCATCATTTTCTTAAATTTAAGGATAATGAAGCTGCAAGGAGATGTGAAAGTCATTTTTGAAGCACTTCCAACCAAATTGAGTTATGCAAAGTTGACTACAAAGGGGAGTCTACTTCCATTACTTATTCTTTGAAAATGATACATATACTAAGTTTGGGGGAGTGTCATTTATCTGAGTTAGAAATTTCATAGTAGCTTCATTGTTCCTTTGTTGCATAGTTGTGTGATAATTTCTACGATACAATGATTATATGTTAAAGTTGACTAAATTGAAAATCGGTATTAATGTTTGTGCTTGAATGGAATTCCTCGATATTGATAGACTTATATTCCGCAGAGCATGGCCCGAAATTCTGAAATAAAAATGGGGTAAACAAGTAAAAAAAAATTTGAAAGAAGAAAGCTCCTTCTCAATGTTGTGACATCGACAACAATGTCACGACACCGACTCAAAATTTTCCACAATGTCGTGACATTGTCGCAACATTGTCCCAATGCCGCGACATCAACAAGTTAATGTTGCGACATCACAATTTTAAAAGAGCGACATCAAGATTAACATTGTGGTAGTGTCACGACATTGAAATTCCAATGTCGCGACATTAAGTGAATGTCGTGAAGTTAATGACTGATGTCTGCGACATCAATCTGAAACCGATAAGAAGCATAAACAATTTCGTGACATTAAGTCAATGTAGCGACATCACCACTTCAATGTGACATTACGCACGATTTACATAGGCGTCGAGAGTCGATATCGCGACATTGACCGGCTGATGTCGCGACATCACATTTGAGCGACTATATAAAGGTACACTTCGTAGAGATTCTCAAATTCAAATGAAATCTCTCAATCTTTCAAACCCTAGTTTTTTCAAAATCTCCCTAAAACCTAGAAATGTCGAACCTTAACTTTCCTACCCTTGACGAAGTGATAGGAAATGTTGTAGAGGAAGTTCTGCGAGAGAGGGCTGAGGAAGTTCTGAGAGAAAGGGTGAAAGAAGGGAACCAAGAAACTGCTATCAAGGTAGTTCCTGAAGAAATAGAGGTCGTGGTGGAAGAAGGAGAGGCTAGGGCCTTCTACTCTAACAAGGGAGAAGAGGCTTTCAAGAAGCATCTCGCTAAGAAGGGGTATGTGGAAGAGAGAGGCTTTAAACAGCTCGTATCACCATTTAAGGAGGAAGTGGGATGAAGAGGCTAAGGGACAGTGAGCCAACACATGGAACCAGGAAGGAGGGCGCTAGTCAAGGAGTTCTAAGCCAACCTAGGTGAGAGGAGAGACCTAATGTGCTATGTCGGAGGGGGGGGGGGGGATGGATCTATTTTAGGGAAAGGTCCATCTCCCAAATCTTGGGGATTAGACAAGTAGGGGAGTGCACAAAATATGAGTAGCTCCAAAATATCTCAAACTTCCTATAGGATGCGAGAACTCAAGAATGGTTTGAGCGATGACGAGAGGACGAGGAACGATCCGCGACGCCTACATTGATAGGGGATCTTGGCCCAGATAATAAGTATGGTTCTACCTTATTAATTCAATTTCAAGCCTTCAAAGCACGTCTCAACTATGAGGTAGGACCGCACATTACTATTGTATGCGTTGGTCAAAGGCTTTGAACTTGATGTGGGGAGAATTATCAAATAGTCCATCCTAGACTATGCCGAGAACAATTTCTCAGGCAACATCCCCCACCCTTCCTTGATCACCCTCTTGTGTATCAAGGGGGGAATAAAAGTGGTTGAAGATGAAGAGAAGAGCCCGAAAGTCTCTCTTCTCACTCTCACTGGAGTCCTAAAAACTCTAAAAGAGGATGAAGAGGTAGAGAGAATCAGATAGAGAAGAAGGGTGGAAAAAGAGAAGCCGGGGGAAACAGTCACTATAGTAAAGGCCGAGGGAAGATTTGAAAATGAAGAAAGGGTGAATTTCGAAGATTACACAGAGCAACTAGTCCTCTTCCTACCCTTCACGGAAGAGACAACGGCTCACTTGGCCGGAGCAGCAGTAGAAATAGAAGCGACGGTTACGGCGCTAGTTTTGATAAAGGAGATGAGGGAAGAAATGAGAAGAATGGATGAGCAGCTTAGGGAAGAGCTGAGGTGGAGAGATGACAATCAGGCTGCAGAAAACAAGAAAAGAGAAAAGAACTTAGCAACACTCCTCTAACAAAGAGATGAGGAGTGGAAGGAAGAGTTAGCATAGAGGGTGGGCGTAGGGTAGAAATTTAGGGGAGAGAGGGAAAGGGATTTTGTAGATGACCAGTTGAAGAGAGATCAGGAGTTGATCAAGCTCATGGAGATAAGGGAAAATGAGATGGAACAAAATTTTCTCTAGAAGGCAGAAGTCTTTAGGTACTGTATAGAACTCAAAGGAGATAAAAAGAAACCATTGAAGAAAGATGAGAGCTGGAAGCGATACAAGCTACGAGGGAAAAACTCTAGAATGAAAGTCTAGATATGGTGAATTCCAATCTCCTCAAGATGCTTATCTTGCCTAGGAGTGAATTTAGGAGGGATCTCTAAACTTTATTGGGAAGGAGTAGAATGGGCTAATTAAAATGCTCTTACAGCTTGAGTGAGTATCTCTTCAACGAGGAAGAGAATTAGTTCGGTTGGAAAACCATAATCCTCCATCCTAAATTCCTCCCCCTCAGCATTCTAAATTTAGAACCGGTGAATCTCAAGCCCTTGTAAAATCCCAGCACCAAAGAAGAAGAAATGACTCTATCTTTCTCTATCTCTCCTCTTCTCTAACACTGCTCTATCTTGGAATAAGTCACTTTATAATTATTTTCTTGGTGAATAAAAAGTAGTTTCTAAGTTTTGTGTGCAAATTTTCTTTTCTTCTCCTTATTACTTTATTTTATATCGAGATCTATAATAAATGAAGTTTATGGTTTGTTCTTGAATAATTGAAATTCGATTTCACTAAATGGCTTGGCTGAGATGAAAAGAATAACAAAGCGAAAACTTTTTGGAAATCTATTCAGGCTAAACAATTGAATCATGATTTTAAGTTGTGATGTCAAGGAAAGATAAGCTGAAATTTTTAGATTATGAAAAACTGAAATTGAGAGCAATGTTAATAAGGCTTTTAATTCTAGTTTGATTGAACAGTACAGTTCAGAAAATGACTAAACTAACACATTCGTCCTTAGTACCTTAAAAACTGATTGTGCTTGGGTTGGGAACACCTTATTGGACACACCAGCAGTAAATCTAAAAAGGTCCTAGAACTTGATGCATTAATATTCAAGGAGAAATCCTAGGCATTACAACCAGCAGGAAATGATTTAGGTCATTCTTGGATAGTTTGGACCTTTCAAAAGCCTACCATTTGATATGCTATTAAGCATACACTCTATTACACCGATTGAGCCTAAATGCCATTTTCATAATCAAAGCCACAAAGAAGAACCTTAAGCCTTCCTTAAGTCTTACCTTACAGTAAAGAACCTTGAATTTACCTAAAATTGTAGATAAGTGCAACAAAAATGATCAAGAGGATAAGTTTAAGGGAGTACAAATTTGAATTGAAAAGAAGGAGGAGAATTAAGGATGTGAAGGGAAAACAATTGAGAAAAGATGTACAAAAAAGAGGTGCACAACTGAAACTTGAAAAATATGCAAGTTTTAAGGAGGAATGAATTTTTCCTTATGGCTTGCTCACCTAGAGCAATTAAGTCCTTGGGGGTGTTCTACACCTAGTACCCTAATGCCAACTGGTATGGAAGTTGCTGACCTAAAGCTTGATAAGGGGTAGTAGAAAGCTTAAAAAGGTAAACATTACACCATTCCAAACCTGAAACAAAATAATAGGAAATAGCTTCTGAACTGAGAAACTGAAATAGATATAAAAAAGTGGAAAAAGAAAAAAAAGCCACAGGGGGAAACATGAATAGAGATGCACCAAATCAAGTTTGGGGGTGCTCTTGAAAAAAAATTTATTAGATATGAAAGGAGAAGCAGTTAGAAGACACAGTGCTGAGAAAATGTATGCAATTTGGGTAAATGTTAACCTAAAATGCCCAGTTATCTACCCAAGTAACCTAGCCATACATTACAAGCTCAAAAAACCTATTTGATTATGAGGGTTGTGTTTTGCCTACATTAGTGAAGAATAATATGATCAACAAGCCTATGGGACCTAAGTTACTTTAAAAGAATACCATTCTGCATAGTGACTCTCATAAGGCTACCTAATCTGCAAACTAGTAATAAAGGGAAGACTGACACACACTTTCGCGAGTGAAATTATCTATTTATTAGTATGAATTACTTGTTGTGGATGATCTAAATTGTAAATTTTAGGATTACGAAAATGAAACTTAGTGGAATTGATGTCTGGCTGAAATACTCACGAGGCGAATTGTTGAAATTTGCTGAAAATATGATTTAATTGAAAAAAATGTCCTTAAAAATCAATTTTTATTGTTTGAGGACAAACAAATAGCCTTTTATTTTCTTGAGGACAAGCAAAACTTTAAGTTTGGGGGAGTTTGATGAGTCTAAAATTCACCTATTTTGAAGCCCATTTTTCAAGTATATTTCAGGCTTAAAAGTCCAATTTAACGTAAAATTATGGAATTTTCACCTAGATTTGTGTTTTGCATAAATTTGAAGAAAAGAAGCAGAAAAGCAACAAAGAAGGCAAAAAAGAAGCAAAGGCAGCAATGTCGCGACACCAGAAGAACAATGTCGCGACATCGTGTGGAGAGTATCATGCTAGTTACTTCAATGTCGCGACATTGTCATGACATCGGTTGAAATAGATAGATCAAAAATCTGCAATGTCGCGACATCACTCAAGACTGTAGAACTCAAATGCAATGTCGCGACATCAAACAAAGGGACTCAAGACCGAAATATTTGCGACCTTATCTGCGACTATCGGGATAAAGCCTCAGCGTTGATGTAGTAAGAATGTCGCGACATCAAAGCAATGTCGCTACATTAGAACAAAGAATTATTGCAATGTCACGACATTGAATCCTAGCATCCAAGTTGAAACACTAAAGATCTAATATCACGACATCAACTTAATGTCGCGCCACCAACTCAATGTCGTGACACCAAAAAAGCAATGTTGCGACATCAACTCAATGTCATTGCATCAATTGAAGAGAGTGGAGCCGAAGACTACAATGTCGCGACATCATAAAGTAACCTCAACATTCAACTCAATGTTGTGACATCCAGCGTGAAGTGGAGGCGAGACTACAATGTCGCCACATCAGTAACCTCGACATTCGGCTCAATGTCGCTAACATCGATTCAGTAACCATAACATCAGCTCAATGTCACAACACCAAAGGAAATGTCGCGACATATGCAGCATTAGCGATCATTGAAAATTGAGAATTGCCCAATAGACTCTCAATGTCGCAACATCAGATTCGATCCACAACATTGACAACTCCAATGTCACGACATCATCATGACAATCATCACGAAATCAACAGGTAGGGTCGAATTTTTGGGCTTTTTGAAATGCGTGATTTTCACCTTGTTTTAGGGCCCAATGCCTGAAGCCTATAAATAGAAGCTCTTAAGGACAAGTGCGCAGCTTTTGCTCAGTTTTTGGCTGATCTTAAAAGTACTAGCACTTTTGGGAGGAGGTAAAATCCCCTTTATATATATTTTTCTTTATTTTTCTTTATTTTAGATTAGAGTAGTGGATCTAAACTGAGATTCCGAGCTGTAATTAATGTAATTCAATCTTCATTTATGTCTGAACTTTAATGGAATCTGGGAATTTTTCTAAAATTCATTTTTCTTCAGTTTTGATTACAATTCAATGAATTTGTTTAATCAGCTAGTCATTGTCATTTGTAATCTAGTAATGGAAAGCTAAGCTCCCTTTGGGAAGAATCTGTTGTTGGGATTATTGTTTGTATTATTTTAATGTTGTTTTGGGTATGAAAATTGGAGTGATTTAACTGGTATTACTCCTACATAGAGTTATTCTAAATATCAATGTTTGATACCCAAAAAGGGTTGTATCATTGCTTTGATTTCCAAGAATCCCTTTGAGTGACACAAAGATGAACTACCTGAAAGTAAAGAGCAGTTGCTTGGGGGTAAATTGCACTGATATTATTTGAACTAATTCACTCTTTGGATCACTTTGGTATATCACTAGTAAAGATCTAACCTCGGCAAGGGTTCTCTTGGGTGACGGCGGAGTGTGTTCACGAGAATAAGATCCAGCCTCTCTCATCCTAACCGGTTTAATTCTGAGAGGTTTCACCTCAATTGAGAAGGATAATCTCAATTCTGTGTTAGCTGAGATTCTAATCAAGGAGGGAGGGAATTCTTGTCTAATTGATGGCTGATATACCATTTAAATTAGAGAAGGCTTGCATTACCCTATCTATGGGGGCAAGCAATTTCTAATCCTAAGAGATGGCTATGAAGTACTGAGAAGAAAAAACAATCAGATCTTAAAAAAGGTCAAGTCCTACAAGTAGCTCTTCAGACCCATTGTCTAGAGATAGAAATGTGGTAAACTGAAGAGTGAAATGTGTGGTTCTGTTGAAAATCAATCTCACACCACTGCTCTTGGATAATTCTAGAGTTCATATCCAACTCTTCATAGTTTCTTAGGAACTTGTAAATTGGTGGTCATAACACTGATTTCTTTCCCAGTGTTATTTCAGTCCAGTGAACTCTCTAATCAGATGTATTTTAAAATTTATTTACCTTTTTATTCAATTTATTTTAGAAAGATAACTGCCACGAAATTAAAGGTTGAATAGTGATGATCTTGAGTAAGCGAAGGTAGTTAATCTTAGATTTTCCAATCAATCCTCTTGAGACAATATCAGGACTTTATTCACTTTTCCTTGTATGACTGTGCATTTAGTGATTTAGACCAAAACTAATTTTAAATTGAAAATTATTAGTACACAGCATAAAACATATTTTATATATTGAGTCAACAAGTTTTTGGCATAACTACTAGGGATTGAATAATCTCTGGTGGCAGTGTCAAGAATCAGTTATTTTTGGTCTATATTAAAAACAATCAACCAGTTGGCTTCAAGGAAATATTCTATTTACATTCATCAACAAATAATTATTGTAGTAAGCAGTTTTAAAGTTATGGGATGTAGCTCATTTGGTAGAGGACTCACTTTGGATTTAAGACACAAGGTTTGATTCCACACCCTCTATGCTTTTCTGATGTTATTTCATTCGACTATCTCTTTTAACAATTTTTTTATTTCCTAATGCATGGTTCGCTCAAAGTTAAAAAGTGAAAAAAATACATCTAGATTCAATATTAATAATTGTAGAATGATAATTAAACATCGATTGTTTACGACTACAATAAAATCTAGCGTAGATCCAGCAAGCAGTTCTAATGGAGCTTAAAGTTTTTATTTGATTTCAATCCATGGATAAAACATGATTTAAGTAGAGATATATAGTTCATGGTTATTTAAGTTGCCAAGTGGAGAAGCATGGTATTCTTCCCGAGAGTTCATTTCCTTACAAATAAAGAAAGGGTGAGCGACTAGGACCTTGTGGGGCCTCGAGCTTAGTTGGAGAGTCCAACCTAAAAGATCGGCTTAGTAGGTGGGAGAACCTCTCAAGTTGATCAAGTACCACTTCACAACCTTAGGTACGATTCCACAACCTTGTGTGGAGTCGATGTGGGATCGTATCATTCCAGTTCGTAGACGGCATTCACTCTAGGTGGCTCACACTCTAGATAGCATTCACTTTGGACCCACCTTTAGGGCACTAGGTAGCCCTCTTCCAGGTAGCCATTTCCTAGGTAGTCCTCTCGTGCTACGTACCAACTCTTAATAAAAACACCAATGATAGGGCCTCAAGCTCAATCGGAGAGCCCAACCCAAAAGACTGGCCTGATAAGTGGGAGAACCCACCAAGCTTAAGTACTACTCCACAACCTTATGTGAAACCGATGTGGGATCGTATCAACCTTCATACCCCAAGAAAACTTCAACTACTGCGCCCCTTGTTTATTTTGAAATTAATGCTGGTTGAGACGAGAATGACTACGAAGACTTCTCTGTGAGTGTCGAGTCGTCCAAATTACTGCATGTTAGGACCTTGATCGTCGGATCCTCTAGGCATCAATAGCGCAATGTGAACCTGCAAAAAGATGATCCAATGGTGGTGGGCCAGTCACCTCTCTTATGATTAAGTCAGCAAAAGATGGAGAAGAAAAAGCAGAGAGTTTTCGTGCAGTTGGAATTGCTTACCTCTCCCTAGTGGGGGATCTTCCTGATTTATAGAAAATGGTTCGCTAATCTCTCCTTGATTTTAGGAAAGAAAATCTCTTAATCTTAGGGATAAAATTTCTTCTTCCTTATCAAGGATTAATTCTTCCTTACTAAGGATTATCCTTTTTCGGAAATACAGGTTGGAAATTGAAACCGTTGATCAATATCTTGCTGTGTTTCAAAACTCATATCTTATCCATAATGAATTTACATATCGTGGGATGGTAGATTGTTGGACAAAATTACTAGACGGGCTGCCTTAAACCTAGTCTATGGGAAGACATCCTAGCTTTCTTTAGGACTCTCCCGTCTGGGTGGCGTCCCTTGGTTTTAATATGGTAAGTGGGCTTGGGCCGTCTGGGCAACGTGCTAATTGGTTGACGTCAAGATGCCATTGTATATAAGTTTTATCTTCTTGACTTTTGGGTTTGCTCATGGCAAATAATAAGATCCATACTCAATAAGTTTTATCCACATTGCATGCCCATTTATGCCTTACGCAAAAGAAAAATAAAGAGACTTGGCATATGAGTGTGTCACATTAATTATGAAGAGCCAAAAGTAGCAGAACCAGTTATCAAGTTAGGCAGGAGTCTACCACGGTTCATGGACATATAAGTCAAGTCATCTTATTGAATTTTGAAATGAAATATACCAGTAAGAAGACTAATCACTTTCTGTATAAAAAATAAATGTACGTAATGTTCATTTCACAGCTCTAATTTATGTTTTGCTAAACACATAGGAGGCTTCTAAAATTAAAAATGCAATGGAGTATGAAGGCCTTATTGTATAAAACTTTCCTATAAACAGTAGTCATGTTGTTCATCCTTCTATGGCGTCCTCGTCGTGTCACTGCCAGTCTTAGCATGCAACAAAATGAAATAGATCAACTTGCGTTGATTGCTTTAAAGGATGGAATCACCCATGATCCACTTGGGCTACTCAATTCTTGGAATGACTCTCTCCAATTTTGTGGGTGGTTGGGAGTTCATTGCAGTCGCCGACATGTCCACAAAGTCGCTTAATTAAATCTCCTTTCTGTTGTAAACAATGTCTTTTCAAAACAAAAGGTGTTGTCCCACAAGGAAAAAAGACAAAAGTCTTTATTGGGTTTATATACTAAGACCCAATTATGGGCTTGCTATGACTTGAGAAGAGGGGAGGCCTCGCGCACACAAGAAATGTGCCGAAAGCTCGATTTCAATATAAATCGATGGATTTGCCCTACCCCCCTACGCGTGAATAAACCCAGGACAAAGTCAGTTTTGCTCCAAATCAATTTTGTTTTGTAAACCTAAACAAAGTTTTTTATTTTTTTAGATCAAAACGGTCGAAGTCATAAAATCGTAGTAAATACAAAAATTTTGATTTTGAGTTCAAAATTCTAATAATTAAATAATAGTAAATACAAAACCGTTTTGTGTTTGAATTCAAATAAGTGTCGTTTTGTGTTTAAATTCAAAATTCAAATAAGTGCATTTAATCCTATTAATGCGATTAAATGGTCAACGACCATTTTCATTTAATCCTATTAATCCTATTAATTCAAATAACGTTTTAATTAAATCCTATTAATGAACAACGACCATACTTTTGCCTATAAAACCAAATGGATTCTAAGTTTGAAAAAACTAACTTACTTCTCAATCACTTTTCTTCTCTACAACTTGGATTCTTCTTCCCTGTTGTTCAGTTAGCGACTCATCCTCGACTTTGAGGACTGTGTGAATCTGGGGAATCAAATTCCTAGGAGAGTGTATTACACACGCCTCGGTTGCTTTACTTTCTCCCGAACTAGTTCTCTTATTACGAGTCCTCACGTCGTGATCTAGATATCGGTTCTGCTTTTATGTATACGCAGGTGAATTTTGCTTCTAGTTGCATTCTACCGATTCTAGTTGCCTTCTACCGGTTCCAGTTCCTTCCTCCAGTTGCTGCTTCCATTTGCTGCCTCCGACCTCCTAAAGCCTTCGTTTATAACAATAACACTTTCTCATGGACTAGTGGGATCCCTCCACCCCATATCGGGAACCTCACCTTTCTTAGAACATTAGTCCTCCAAAATAATAGCTTCCATGGCAAAGTGTCCTCTAAGATCGATGGTTTATTATGCTTACAGGTTCTTGTTCTTAGCAACAACTCCTTTGAAAGAAAGGTCCCTATCAATCTTACATATTGCTCAGAACTCAGGGTCCTTGTCGATGCGACAAACGGCTTGAAGGTTGAAATCCCAAGAACTAAGCCGTCTCGAAATTAAGACTATCGGTCTTAGTAGGAACAATCTCACAGGAAAGATCCCATCTTCACTTGGGAACCTCTCATCCCTCATTGCATTTTCAGCAAGCGATAACAACCTAGAAGGCATTCCTGAGGAGCTTAGTGGGAACAAGTTTAATTTGGATTCAATTAGGTATCAATAGATTATCAGGTGTGATTCATTTTTCTCTGTACAATCTCTCAAACATGCATTACCAGGACTTACGGCCTAACCAATTGGAGGAAGTCTTGAGTCGGGATGTAAGGTGCTGCCTTTCCCACGTCTGAAATACTCATGAACCAAAACCAGTTCACAGGGCATGTTCTCGTTTCATTATCTAATGCTTCAATGCTTGAATCTATCTTTCTCCTTTATAACAGTTTCATTGGAACAGTACCACCAAATTTAGGGAGGCTGCAAAACCTTCAAACCATAAACATGGCAGTGAATCAATTAAGTTCTTCCAAAGTGGATGATTTGAACTTCATTAGTTCTCTAGCAAACTGCACTCGATTACAAAGAATGGCTTTCAACCACAATTTTCTCATAGGTCATTTAGTTAGCACAATAGCTAATTTCTCAACCCAACTTTTAAGGATAAATCTAGGATTCAACCAAATTCATGGAACAATTCCTCCAGGAATAGAGAATATTGTAAATCTAACATACTTAAACTTGGTTAGAAATCATCTGACCGATAGCATTCTTCTAACATCGGAAATCTTTATAAAATGTGAGAACTACGTTTGAGTGGAAACAGACTCTGCAGAGGTGCAAGTCATACTCATTAGCAATCTTATTAAGCGTTCTTGATTTAGAGTATGACTTGATGGGAGACATACCTTCTAGTCTAGCAGCCTTTCAAAACCTAGTAGCATTGAGACTATCTAACAACAACCTCAATGGTTCAATCTCTAAAGATGTCATGGGCCTTTCCTCACTTGTGGTCCTTTGATTAGGTGGCAACGCCTTTACTGGTGCGCTGCCACTAGAAGTTGGCCATTTGATTAACCTTGAAGAATTAGATGTCTCTAACAACAGACTATCAAGTGGTCTTCCAAAAACTTTGCGTAATTGTGTGGAAATGCGGGATCTACAACTCAGTGGTAATGTCTTTGAAGGTGAGATTCCAAGATCGCTGTAAAATATTCGAGGTTTATAATACTTGGATCTTTCTCACAAAAAAATTTCTAGTAGGATCCCGATGTTTCTTAAGGACCTTCCTTTCTTGACCTCTTGAACTTATAACAATGAACGAAGGAGTAACCAGTTGAAGGCTAATGTCACCATTTCAGTTGAAGAAGCAAATAATCTATGTGGAGGCATCCCTAAGCTTCATTTTCCCATATGTGTCAGTGTCACCTCCTCTTTTGGCAAAAAGAGAAAGCATCCCTCTGCCAAGCTACTTGTTCCAGTAATCATTGGAATTTCAATCTTGAGTTTGTTGGTGTTCTTTCGTTATCATTTGAAGGAAAAAAGATGAGGAATAATGCCTCATTCGCACAATCTTCCAATGAGCAATTCCTAAGAATTTCATTTCCAGACCTCCATAAAGCCACCAAAGGCTTCTTAGAGTGTAATAAGATCAAAGTTGGGAGTTGCGGTTCTATGTACAAAGGAATCCTTGATCAAGATGGAACAACCGTTGCAGTAAAGGTGTTCAATCTTCCCCGAAGAGGAGCTTCCAAGAGCTTTATGGTCGAACGAAAGGCCTTGAGAAAAATCCGACATAGGAATCTCATCAAGGTCTTGAGTGCTTGCTCTAGCTTGGACTTTCAGGGTAATGATTTTAAAGCTCTTGTGTTTGAGTTGATGTCTAAAGGGAATTTTGATGGATGGTTACATCTAGAAGTAAGAAAGGATAAACCCCAGAGCTTAGTCTTCTACAGAGATTGAATATCGCTATTGACATTGCTTTTGCACTAAAGTATCTTCACACTCAATACGATGAAATTATTGTTCTTAATGATCTTAAGCTCAACAATGTTCTTCTTGACGATGATATGACAAGACATATCAGTGATTTTGGAATTTCAAAGATCACTTCTATTGTTTCTAGCCCTACGATTGCTACTAGTTTTGGCACAAACCAAAATAGATGAAATTCAATGAAAGGATCCATAGGCTACATTGCTCCAGGTACCAATTTTATCTAGAAGTAATAAAAATCTCTATTCATTTTATTTTCAATAGTATTTTCCATGGATATGAATAAACTCCATTTTTTATATATAGTTAGTAATAATTATTATGCAGAATATGGTGTGCATATGGTCATGTGTCGATTGAGGGAGATATGTATAGTTATGGAATCCTTTTACTATAGATGTTTCTTTTGAAGAATAGCGATACTTGAGTTCAGATACTCTTGTAACTATGTAAGCGTCTTTGCCGAAGCGAGTCATGGAGGTCGTAGATCCAACCTTGCTTTTAGAAAGCGGATGAAAGTGGTAAAATGAAATCCATCATTTCGGTGTTAGGTGTACCGTATGTTCCATGGAATCACCCAGACCGAATGAAGATACATGATGCGATAATGGGTGCGCCCCGATCAGAACCTCTTCTTAAGGGAGGCAAACCCTTGAGAGGGAATGTAGGAGGCAAACACGATGGAAGAACACTCATCATACATATCTAGCAATGGCAGAAGGATTAAGAGCTGTTAAGCATGGAGATGTATTTCATTTGTCACATCCCTTTTTGTTCTTTCATTTTTCTTTTTTCTGTGGTCTATTGTCGTGAAGTTTCCTTATATATTATCTTGAACAAAAGAAAATAAGAAACATGATATGATTGTATTGACCAAATAAAGGCTGTAGTTAGAGTGCAATGGTGGCCAAGGCGAACTCGGCAGACCAAAAATGGAGTTGGGCAGCAGAGGTAGGGACAAAGTCAGCCGAAGTTTTGAGCAAAATTTTAGTGGCTGACCCGCCCTAAAAATCAGGCTGGTCGGGCCAAATAGCCTTTTGAAGACAAAAAAAATTTAGAATTTGTAGGGCGGAGTCGAGTATATTAGGTCGGGCCATATTGGGCCCAGACAATTGCCACACAGTTTTGGTCAATAATTTAATGGCCCAGCCCGGCCCTAATTCCGGGTGGACCGGGCTAGCCCACCGAGCCGGGCCAATTTTGCCACCTCTAGCTGTAGTATATATCTTAAATCATAATAAAATATCTTCATGTCTTTAAAAAAAGAGAAGCCTCATTTTCTGCCGTTAAACCAATGTTAACCATTACTTTCATTCATTTGTGAAAGTATTATCAGATCACAGCTCAATTTTCATTTCCTCGACACTTCAACATTTGTGCTTGAGAAAGATCTGATGGTCTCACAGCAATGGAGGTAGGTTCTTTTCTGCTTCAAACATATGTTGATCTCTTCTAGTTGAAGTTATGTATTAAATTATCAATCCACCCTCATACTTGCTCTTTGCGACAAATTCTTGATTAATCTTGAAAAGCTTTCCCTACTTGTCTCGATTTATTTGTTCAGTAGCTTTCCTAACATCGGTTTGAGTGTAGTTTCATTGTTTCTTATTTTAGTAAGACGGTGAAGCCTTAATAGTTAAATTCAAAGTTCGTATATGCAAATGATGAGATTATTTAACGATCAACTATATTTCATTGTCACATAGTTTGTGATTCTGGCTAACTCTTGTTGCAAAATAAACATAAACATGAATAGAATAAACAAGAGAAAAATAACAAGAACACAAGTAGTTCGGCCAATGTGACCTACGTCCATAGACATGAAGACTCTTTATTGATTGCAACTTTTAAGTATATCATCCCAAACCTAAACGCACCCACATACAATATATATACAAAACCTAGATTAAATCGGGTGAAACCAATCAGGTCAAGTCCATGCCGGCTTTGAACATGGAGAGCTAACACCGATCTCACAAAAATTCCTTCTATGGTCGAACTCCCAAAATATTTTAGATTCGAATTCATAGTGAATTGCCAAAAAATTCTAGTCATTTAACACTTATGATCAAATGTTGTCTAGAAGATGAAAATCTAATCAAGAATCTTACTATTGGAAAAATCCCCAGGTGAAAATTTTCCTATTTGGTTACAAAACCCAGGTTGTTAATGTTCAGGATACCGGTGAAATTTGATTTTATGTGTTTGATCTATAACAGGATATATGATTGTTTACCATTGTATGATATACAAAATCAATTCCATAAGGCTATGTTTGGTTCTCGAAAAATGCTAAGGGAAGAAAAAATTAAGAAAATAGAAAATAAAAATGGAGTTAATTCTCACATATTATTTTTACTTACTATCTCAAACAAGTTTTATTTAACTCCTTAATACCAGATTAAATAACTTAAGAATTTATAAGTTTCTAAGTAATTTTATTTATATTTGATTTTTTAAAATTTTTCATTAGACAACAAAATATAAGAAAATCATTTTCCTTATTATTATTATTTTTTTCTTTTCTTAGTATTTTTCGAGAACAAAACATGACCAAAGGGTCACAGTCACATGGCTAATTGTAAGGAAGTCAGGAGATGTAATGAATTGAAGAAGAAATCATCTCATTGACTAAATGAATGAAGAAGATACAAGAGATATATAATTTATAGAGACAAAGAAAAAACAAAGGAGCCTTAACTAATTACGGTTAGCAACAACTTTCTATTAGAGTGATCTGCTATGAAGTAACCTCTTGGAGCTAAGAATGACTATTGTTATCATCCCCTACAAGTGCATAGGCCTTAGGATGATAGAGCTATATTCAAAGAAAGGAACATGAGCACTTGACAAATGTTTGGTAAAAACATCAACAACTTGTTGAGAAATAGGTATGTATTGAATTTAAAGCTCACCTTGCAAGACTTTATCACGAATAAAATGCAGGTCAATTTCAATATGTTTGGAGCAAGTGTGGAAGACTAGATTAGCAACTAGAGCAGCTACACTTCTATTATCACCGTCATAAGAGGTGAGCTGAGATGCCAAGCTCATGAAAGAGGCCTTGAATCCAGACAATTTCAGCCGTTAAGGAGGCAAGTGCCCTGTACTTGGATTCAACACTGCTCCTTGAGACCACACGTTGCTTAGAAGATGACCAAGAAACCAAACTAGATCCAAGATAAACACAATATCCTGAAGTGCTATGACGATCATCTGGACATGATGCCCAATCAACATCAGTGTAACCTTGAAGAGCTAGAGAGGAGGAGGTTGAAGAAGAATACCATGGCTCAAAGGTGCTCTTGAGATATGAAGAATACGTTTCACAAAAACCCAATGAGATGTGGTAGGGGCAGACATGAACTGACATGCCATATCTACAACAAATGTGAGGTCTAGATTGGTAAGTGTAGCATATTGAAAAGCACCCACTGTACTACGATACATAGTGACATCCTAAAGAGGATCTCCATTAGTTGTAGAAAGATGAGGGCCTTGAGAACTTAGGGTAGCAGTAAGGTTTTTGGGAGTCCCAGCATACCAGTTCGTGTAGGGAGATCATAAATATATTTATGTTAACTTAAATGAAGGGCACTAGCCTGATGTTTGCAGTTCAAGTACACAAAGGAAAAATTAGAGGCCTAGATCTTTGAGAGAAAAAACAAGTGAAGATGATCAATATTAAAGCCTTGCACTTGTGAAGAGGAGCTTCTAGTGACTATAATGTCATCCACATAGACTAGAAGGATGGGGTATTAAATTATTTGACCTTATTGAAAATTGGAAGCCCACTTAAGTAAAAAGTCTTGCCCTAACACTTGCCATACCAAGCTCGGGGTGCCTGCTTAAGGCCATAGAGAGCTTTATTTAAGTTGCACACATGATGAGGAAAGTGGGGATCAATAAAACCAGGAGGCTGATGCATATAGACTCTTTCTTGTAAATCACCATTCAGAAATGCATTATGAACATCAAGTTGTCTAATAGTCCATTTGTATGAGAGAGCCAAGGTGAGAATAATGCGAATGGTAGCTAGCTTTACCACAGGACTGAAGGTCTTGAAATAATCAAATCCATGTGTTTGATTGTAGGCCTTGGCTACAAGTCGTGCCTTTCATCTGTCAATATTGCCATCAAGTTTATATTTGAGTTTGAACATGCACCTACACCCGATAACTGTACCACTAGAGGGTGGTGGCACAAGTGTCCAATGCAACTTTTCTGTAAGGCAAGAAGTTCCAATTGCATAGCACTATACCAGTCAAGGTCTTGGAAAGCCTGGTGAAGCAGTTTTGTGGCTAAACTAATAAAGAAGAAAGAAAAGCCTTAGGTTTAAGGGCACCAGATTTAGATCAAGTTACCATGGGATGAACATTAGTAGGTGTAGTAGAAGTAGAGGAATTGGAAGAAGATTGGGTGAAGGGAACTGGAATAATAGGTGGAATGATAGAAGTAGAACTATTCGGTAAAGAGACAGGAGGTGGAGAAGAAGACTGAGATGAAGGGACATTAGATAAAGAGGAATGGGAAGAAGGCGGGAAGGGTTGAGTAAATGGAAAGGCTGGAGTAGGAGTGGAAGGAAGAAGGAAGAGAAAAGACACATGAGAGGGAGAAGGAGAAGAAAAAGGAAAAATTGATTCAACAAATCTGACATGTCTTGTAGTGTATAAACGCCCTGTATCAGCATGAAGGCAAGGTAACCTTTAGCCCTTTGAGGCTCGCATGATTCATTATGGCCTTTTCATTTGCTTAGCCTTGCATACCTTTTTTTTTACCCGAGTTGGGGGACCCATTTGTGTGCTCTTTGCATTTATTGTATTGATCGGTGAGCGGCATTGAACACATGGTATCATTATTCATTTGTTCTTTTTTTAGGACATTCATGGTTCTTCTGTCTTGCATTTGTATCTTCATCTTGTTGTCTTGGAATTTCATTTTTATCATGTCATGTTAGCCTTCTTGGATATTTCAAACATATTTGACACTCTTCATTCCACCCTTAGGCTTTGATCCAAGAGTCTTAGATTAAGGGGAACCATTTGGGTTTGGGATCTGGGTATCATTTTTTGGATCACGCTATGTTGGCCTTTTGCTTCTTTTGAGTGTTGCTCTGAAAAAAAAAAAGATGCACTCATTGGATATTCAGTTCATTGATATATAGGTTCAGCCTTGTTAACAGTCAGTATCATGGCTCAGACATTAAGGGTCATTGTGAGTGTGGGCATTTTATTTCTTTTCAGAGAGTTGGGTGAGAGCATTTTACGATCCACTTCTACATGGATCTGGGAGGCACACTGGTAGTGAGGATTGGGTGACCTTTTTATACCGAGTCTTCTGGATCGTTATCTACTTCACCACTCTCGTCTTGCAGTGGCATGCTTCGATTTGATAGTATTAGGATATGTTGTTCATCATCATCACATGTTGCTTTGTTTCTATCTCAGTCCATTTCTTTATTTTTCTTCTACACGTCATCATCTGCTGGCCATTTCCATTTTCTTCCATCGTCAGTTGTCATTTCGCTTCATGAACGACAAGTCCTTTATTGTATATCACGTGTCATCTATCCTTATTCATTGGAGTGTTTTGAGTCACTTTGCTCACACAATTCTTCGACATTTGACATCACACACACAAGGGCATAGTATTATCTTTTGGTATTTGGGCCTTGTTTCTCATTATTTCGTGCTTGTTTACCCCTGGCATTCATTATGGTTTGAGTCGTGAAACCACCCAGAGACCATGAGATCTTGTGTTTTCTTTGACACATTTCATTCGAACAGGCTCCGTCCACTGATCGAAGTACGGAATGCCAATAGGTCTCTGTTTCTCATAGGATATTTTGGATCGCATATTGCTTGTTTCTATTTTTTCAGCTTGCCTCGGGATCACGATCGGAGATGGATGTTGTAGACAGTTGGAACCCTTGAAAGCACCTTTGTTTGATGCTTCGACATATTCATATTAGGATATACCTATATCCTTGCATGGGTAGCATCGGATTTTATGCGCCTTGCAAACCGTTTCACCAAGGGTGTTTTGGCATCGAGTTTGATAGACCATACTTTCAGCCTTGTTTCTTCCTATAACAAAGTGCTACAGTGAGCTGGTTTGAGATCAGGCTCATGCATGCCCATTGACCCAATAGGTGGGTACATTAGGGCATAACCCATACATTGTCAGGTTCATGTGTTTAGTCAGACGATGTTTATCCTTGGATATATTTAAATCTAGCCCTGATGCTTATATGGTAGATGTACATATAGGGGCATTCCTCCTACCCATTTTGGAACATGGTTTTATAGTGGGAAGTAGTGTTTGATTCTTTTATAGAGGATCGTACGTGATGCTTTGGCTTTTTTTTTGATTGCATGTGCAATTTTGGGATTCTGACTTAGCACTAATATCTTAGACTAGGGCATACCCCCCTTGCTTTCCATTCATTATGGTCTTTGATGTTTGCATGCCGTCGCACAGGGGCATTTCCTCCTTCTTTCCACCATTCTTATGGGTTTGTCTGACTTCTTATTTCTTCAAGTCATTTAGTAGTTTTCCCTTGACGTCATACTGGGGCATACCCCCACTTTCATTGAGATGGCTTCCATTGCTAGTTATTAAGGGTTTCTAGTCATCGCGACCGCCTCCTTTCATTTTGGGTTCTCCGATACTTACCCGGACTATTCTCCAATGCTCACCCAGACCTTTCTCTGGTATTTTCCCATACCCTTCTCCGGTACTTTCCCGGACCCTTCTCCAGTACTTGCTTGGACCCTTCTTTGATACTCGCTCCGACCGTTCTCTAGTACTTACCCGGAACCTTCTTGATGCGGACCCTTCTCGATTACTACTTTGGACCGCTTCTCACGAGCCTCACCACGACCGCTGCTAGTACCCCGACCCTTCTCGATGCCCCTTGGATAGATCCCTTTTCTTTTGGTGGTTCTCCGACATCTGCGCTAGGTGATCCTCCTAGTCCATTAGGTGGCTCTCCGATACTTGCTCAAATCCCCTAGTCCATTCGGTTATCGTAACCCATTTCCCATAGCCTCCTTTGTTGTTATGAGGGAACAAAATTGTTGGTCTTATGATTTCTTCACTAGAGTTCATTTCAATTATTCCATCCTTTCGTGTGTACACCCAGTAAAGGTGCCTCCATCTAATACCTATGGAAGGCATAATTTTCCTTATAGGGCTGCCGTTTATCAAAATGCGTTAGGACACTAAGAAATATACATTCCATAACCCAACTAATCCATTCTGATGAAATCCTTATTTAGTAAAATTACATTGATGAAGACCCACTCTGAGTCTATCGTAAGAATTTTCCATATTAAGCTTGGCTACCATGGCACCAAGACTTACCTTTTCTTTTAAAGAATGCATAATTTCATGGGATAAAAGAATAACCATCGTTAATTAGTCTACAGACAAATGCTCCTTGGAAGGAGAAACAATTTTTTAAAGAAGAGTTTACTCTATTACCCAAATTTTGGCTATTATTTTATAACACACATTGCATAAATAATGAGTCCTAATAGGCCTCTGATGATATGAGACTTCAGTTATCTATTTTAGGAATCGAGGTGATAAAGTCATATTTATCTCTTTGAGCAAATGCCCATTATAGAAAAGGTCTAACTATTTTACAAACAGATTTACCAACTATGTGATAGTATCTTTACAGTAGAAATTAGCTTGGAGCCCGTCTAACCCGGGGACTTTGAGACTATTGATAAGTATGACGTAAGAATTTCTTCCCCCGTTAAATCCTTAATTAATTCCCTACTTTCATCTCCTGAGATGCAGGACTAAAGGAATCAAACAATTCTAGAATCATCCTCAGGTCATCAGAGTTAAATCTTTTAGATAAATCATTGATGAATACTATCACAATATCTTCCTGATTATCAAACCATAACCCTTTTGAATCTCTAATTTTCCATATTTTATTTTTCCTTCTTTTTCTTAGTGTCACGGTTTGGAAAAAAAAACACGATTAATTTTGTATCCAAGTTTGTCTTGATTTCCTCCAACTTCAACACCTAGATAACCTTATGAGACAAATCAATATTCTTCCTTCGAAGAGAAGAATTGTGTGGATTTACCATCAAGGAACTTTAATTGAAGATTTTAAACTCCTCACATGTGGTGAAGTAATGAATTGCATTGAGAGATTTCAAGTGATATCCTGTCCACAAGATTTGACCCAAAATTCTAAAGGATGTATTGGTTGTAAAAAAATAAAAAGATTTTCTTATGTTTGGTTATCTTATATATTAAAAAAATTCAAAGAAAATCAAATATAAATAAAGTTATATATTCTTAAATTATTTATATATTAATGAATTAAAATAAATAAAATAGTTTTGATGTAGGTTGTAAAAAAATAGTTTTGAAGTAGTAAATAAAGAGAATAAATATATTAGATTTAACTCGATTTTTATTTTTCCTTAATTAGGAGGGCGATAGTTAAGGAGTTTTACGCCAACCTGAGCGAAAGGAAAGAGCTAACGTGCTACATTAAGGGGAGATGGATCCCTTTTGGGGAAAGGGTTATTTCCTAACTTTTGGGGCTAAGACTAGTGGGAAACTGCGTAGAATACAAGCAACTTCGGGAGAGACCTAGGTTCAAGGAAATTGCTCGGGAGCTAACGAATGGTCTCGAACAATGGCAGAGGACAACGACCATCAGAAACGCTTACATTGGCAGAGGTGACTTTATATAGGCAAATAAGGTATGGTTGTATTTCATTACCTCTGTTTTCACCCCCTCAAACATGTTGCAACTGTGCGACAAGACCGTGCACTACTCTTGTATGCATTAGTAAAGGGGTATTTTTTGAATGTGGGGAAAATT
Organism: Tetrastigma voinierianum; assembly: GCA_016808115.1. NCBI lineage: Eukaryota > Viridiplantae > Streptophyta > Magnoliopsida > Vitales > Vitaceae > Tetrastigma > Tetrastigma voinierianum. The sequence continues at coordinate 92,764 of JAEQBH010008567.1, forward strand.
ATGGAACAGTGCATCTTAGACTATGCTGAGAATAATTTCTCAGGGAAACATCTCCCACCCTTCCTTTAGTGAAACATAGGAGAAATGCCCAAAAGCCTATCCTGTCACTCTCACTAGAGTCCTCAAAACTCCAGCAAAGGATGAAGAGGTAGAGAGAATCAGAAAGAGAAAAATGGTGGAGAAAGAACAGCCGAGGGAAACAGTCCCTACAGTAGAGGCTGATGAAGAGTTTGAAAATGAATAAATTGGGGTTTTCGAAGATTATACAAAGCAACCAATGCTTTCCTCCACCAATGCAGAAAAGACAGCAGCTCCACCTATCAGAATTGAAAGCAGAGGAAAGAGAAGAGATGAGGAACTGGAGTCAACCTTGAACTACTGCGAGGGAGGAAACTGCAGGTTAAGCCTTGATATAGTGAATGTCAATCTCATCCAGGTACTACCTAGGGTGAATTTGAAGGATCTTTAAATTCTATTGGGAAGAGGCAGAATGAGCTAATTAGGCAACATATTCAAACACAAGAGTGGTATCTCTTCAACAATGGAGAAATTAGTTCAATTGGTAAACCAGAATCCTTAATCCCTAAATTCACTCCTTCTCAAGCCAGTTATAAATTTGAACCCCGAGTGAATCTGACCCCTCTCGAAATCCCAAGAGAAATAAAATGAACTTCATTGTATCTATTTCTCCCTTTGTGTAAATCAATCAATTTTCATGCATAGTTCAAATTATAAATGAAAATCAGTTACTAAAGTCTATGTACAATTGCCTCTCTCTCTTTTATCTTAATATTCTTTTCTGTTCATATTATATTTTTGTGATTTGAGAATAATGGAGATTTTAGTTGCACTGAATGCATAACTGTTGAGATGAAAAGATAACAAGGCAAAATTCTGAAATGCAAATGGGCTAAATGATTGAAACATGATTTTAAGTTGTGATGTAAAGGATGGATAAGCTAAATTTTTAGATTATGAAAAATTGAAATTGAGAGCAATGTTAATTAGGATTTTAATTCTAGTTTGATTGAATAGTACAGTTCAGAAAATGACCAAACTAGCACATTGGTCATAAGTACCTTGAAAACTGATTGTGCTAGGGTTGGGAACACCTTATTGGACTAACCAGCAGTCAATCTCAAAAGGTCCTAGAACTTGTTGTATTATTAATCAAGGCGAAATCCTAAGCATTCCAACCAATAGGAAATGATTTAGGCTATCCTTAGACATTTCGACCTTTTCAAAAGCCTACCCTTTGATATGGGAGTTGCTGACCCAAAGCTTGTTAAGGAATTTAGTAAGCTTAAAATGTAAAACATTACATTCAAACAAGACAAATAACATGAAATAACATATGAGCTGAAATTGAAATAGATACAAAAAGTGAAGCAAATTAAGTTATCAAGTTGTCAAGCCACAGGGGGAAACATGAAGAAAGATGCACTAAATCAAGTTTAGGGGTACTCTTGAAATTTTTTTTGATTAGATATGAAAGAAGGAGTAGTAAGAAGACAAAATGCTAAGAAAATGTATGCGGTTTGGGTAAATTTGAACATAAAATGTCCAGTTATGTACCCAAGTACCCTAGCAATACATTACAAGCTCAAAAGACCTATTTGATTTTGAGGGTTGTGTTATGCCAATATTAGTGGAGAATAATATGACCAACAAGCCTATGATACCTAAATTACTCTGAAAGAATACCATTCTACATAGTGACTCTCATAAGGCTACCTAATCTGCAAATTAATTAGTCATAAAAGGGGAAGACCAACACACACTCATAGAGTCAAGAACTGTATATGTTTATTAACTGTGAATTACATGTTGTATTGAATGATATAAATTGAAAATTTTTAGGATTATGAAAATGAAGCTTCATTTTAATTGATGTCAAAATTGAAATATTACTGAGGACAAAGAGCTGAGCTGCCTGAAAAGATGATTTAATTGAAAAATGTCCTTAAAAATCAATTTTTATTGTTTGAGGACAAACAAATAGCCTTTTCTTTGCTTGAGGACAAGCAAACTCTGGATTTTAAGGGTTTGATGAGTCTAAAACTCATCTATTTTTAAAGCCCATTTTAGAAACATATTTAGGCTTAAAAGTTCAATTTAATATAAAAGTGTAGAAATTTTCAACTAGATTTATATTTATAAATTTGGAAGAAAGCGGAAAAGCAATAAAAGAGCAAAAGGGAATAAGCAATGCCGCGATACCAGAAGAACAAATATCGCATTGTGTGGATCCAAGCCGATTACTTCAATGTCACGACATCGCCGTGACATCGGTTGAAATAGATAGATCAAAAATATGTTATGTCACGACATCGCCACGACATAGGCTGTGACATCACTCAAGATTGCAAGACTCAAATTCAATGTTGCGACATCAAAAATGGTTTAGACATAGGACATCAGAACTCAATGTCAAGACATTAGACAAAGGGACTCAAGACTGAAATGTCGTGACATTTCCATGACATCGAGATAAAGCCTCAACGTTGAAGACATCAGCTAAAAAATGTTGCGATATCAATGCAATGTTACGACATTAAGGGAAAGATGTAACATCAGTCAGCAATGTTGCGACATCAAAGCAATGCATAACATCGCAACACATAATTATTTTGTGCTTCGCCAGCATCAGATCCCGAGCATCAAGTTTGAAACACTTCAAAGAGGCAATGTGGCGACATCGAGGTGGCGATGAGTGGGCGCGAGGCTTGCAATGTCGCAACATTTCCATGACATTAGTAACCTCAACATTCAAGAGCAATGTCAAGACATCAACTCAATGTTGCGACATTAACTCAATGTCGCGACACCAGAAGAGCAATGTCGCGACATCAACTTAATGTCGCAACTCCAGAAGAGCAATGTCGTGACATCAATTCAATGTCGTGACATCAACTGAAACAATCAAAACTGAATAGCAGTGTTGCAACATCATCCAGACATTGCCACAACATTGATTGGTGACTCAAAATTCAGATTTGCCCAACAGACTTTCAATGTCGCGACATCACCACGACATCAATAGCTAGGGCAGAATTTCTAGGCTTTTCGAAGTGCGTGATTTTCACCTTGTTTTTAAGGTCCAATATCTGAAGCCTATAAATAGAAGCTCCTAGGAACTAGTGTCCAACTTTGGTCGATCTTAGAAGTACCAGCGCTTTTGGGAGGAGCTAAAATCTCCTTTGTATATATTTTTCTTTAGTTTTCTTTAGTTTTCTTTATCTTTTTATTTTTTATTTTATTTTTATTTTCTAGATTAATTTCTTCTATTTTGATTAGATTAATGGATGCGAATTGGTCTGAGTTTGTGAGTCTCAGTCTAAGCTTCATTTCTATCTGAACTTTAATGAAATTTGGGAATTTTTCTGGAATTCATTTTTCTTCAGTTTCAATGAATTTGTTTGATCAGCTAGTCATTGTCAATTGTAATCCAGTAATGGAAAGCTAAGCTCCCTCTAGGAAGAATATGTTGTTGGGATTATTATTTGTGATTTTAATGTTGCAATGTAGGTATGAAAATTAGGTGATTTAATTGGTATTATTCCTATACGATTTTTCTAAATATCGGTGTTTTTAGTGGTACTCTACGATTTCAAGAATCCTTTAATTGACACAAGATAGACTACACGAGGAAGCGAGTAGTCGGCAGGGGTAAATTACGATGATATTATTTGAACTATTACACTCTTTGGATCCTCTAGTACATCATTGGTGAGTTCAACCTCGACTTCAAGGTTCCCTCTAGGTGACAGCATGAGTGTTCGAGGGCTAGTTGCCCTCTTGATCTAGCAATTTAATTGGGAGTTTCATCTCAATTGAGAGGAATAATCCACCGACCTTTGTTTTAAATTTAAGATTTTAATCAAGGAGGGAGGAAATTCTTGTCTAATTGATGCTTAAGGTACCACTTAAGTTGGAGAGGGCTTACATTACCACATCTATGGGAACCCAAGAATTTCCTAGTCCTAAGAGATCATTGTGAAGTACTGAGAAGGAAAAACAGTCAAATCTTAAAGAGGATCAAGTCTTACAAGTAGCTTTTCATACCCATTGACTAGAGATAGTAACGTGGTAAGCTGAAGGGTGAAATGTGTGGTTTTAGGAGAAATCCAAATGCTACACTACCTTGCTCCTGGACAATTCCAGAGTTCATATCCAACACTTTATATTTTCTTGGGAAACTTGCAAATTGATGGTCATAACACTGATTTAATTCCCAGTGTTATTTCAGTTCAGTAAACTCTCTAATTATATGTATTCTAAAATTTCTTTATCTCTTTATTCAATTGATTTTAGAAAGATAAATATCTTTTGGAATTTAGTGGTTCAAATAGTGATATTCTTGAGTACTGAGGATAGTTAATCTTTAGATTTTCAAATCAATCCTTGTGGGAACAATATAAAACATTTGTCCCTTTTATTCACTTGTTTGACCTGTTCACTTGCAGTGATTTAGACCAAAACTAATTTTAATTGCAAATTATTACTTGAACAATAGAAAACAGATTTTATATATTCAGTCAAAAAAGTTTTTAGCATAACTGCTGGGAATTGAATATGTCTGGTGGTAGTGTCAAGAATCAGTCATTTTTGGTCTATGTAAAAATCAGTTAATTAAGTTTTTGGCGTCGTTGTCGAGGACTGAATAGTCTTTAGTGGCAATGCTGATTACTTGGTCAAATCTGTTCTCATCAATAGACGTGTGTGTTACCCACACGCTTTGTGTACAATCACCCTTCACCTTCTGGCATGCTTTATGTGCGCATTAATTTTCTAGTCGTTCTAGCTTCTCATACTCAAGGTTTGGAAGACAGTACCATTACGAGTACCATGGATTTTAAACCCATTACTCAATTGGTCCAGGTCCCATTTGGCCTAAGGCCCTCCTAGCATGCACGACTCTAAGCTTTCCACACACGAATCTAAGCCTGCTGACACCTCCCAAAAGACCAAACCATGGATCTTAGGCTCTTTGGCACTTGAGCCCTCTGATGGTCCTTGGCACATTGACTCTGACAAGGCTCGAAGATGAGTGCCTTACTGTTAGCTCGAGGCGATCCTGCGAGCTCTAACTTAGCATTGGTGTCCTAGAGCAACCATCCTAACCAATATTTGAGGAAAGGGGTTGCACAATGAAATGAATCAATAGCCTAAGCAAGCTAGAAATTATAAGAGCGCTAATGGCGTTGGAGTGAGAAGTAAAAATAAGCAATAGTAGAAGTAGAAAAAAATGAGTATTTCATCAGCACCAATGGTGTCTAAAGTACACAAATGTGGCAACCAACGAGACCCCTTTACAAAAAAATTGTAATTAAGTAAGAACGGAAAAAGATAGACTAGAATCCTCCATGGTCCTTAACAACAATAATCTCCACGGGCTCCTCGACCACCTCGTTTAGATGAACTTCAGTCATAGTGGCCTTGGTAGCCGCTGAGCGAGGGGCTGGGGTTCCACGAAGAACTCAAGAACTAGCGGGGTTGTAAGGAGTCAGGCATACTGTGAAATTACCGAGCCCTCCCAGTCGGTGAAATGCTAGTCGGTGGCTGTCACGGGAGATTGATTTGTTCAAGCATTGAAGCATTAGACAATGAAATGGGAACCGACCCTGTGAGTCGATTTCCAAAAAGAAGTAGTTGCCTGAGATGAGGAAAGGCAGCACCCATATCCTGACTAAGACTTCCCTCCAACTGGTTAGCTGTAAGTCCAAAGTAACGCATGTTTGAGAGATTGTACAGAGAACAAGGAATTGCACCTGATAATCTATTGATACCTAATTGAATCCAATCTAAACTTGTTCTACCAAGCTCCTCAAGAATGCTTCCTTCCAAGTTGTTCTCACCTGCTAATAATATAGTGAGAGATGAGAGAGTTCCAAATTGAAGTTGGGATATTTTCTGTGAGATTGTTCCTAAAAAGACCCAGAGCTCTTAATTTTGAGAGGGAGCCAAGTTCTTTTGGGATTTTGCCTTCGAACTTGTCGTCGATTAGATTAAGTTCCCTAAGCCCCGAGCAATATGTGAGATTGGTAGGGATCTTTCTTTCAAATGAATTGTTGCTAAGAACAAGGACTCGTAAGCGGAATAAACCACCAATCTCAAGGGCACCTTGCCTTGGATGCTGTTGTTTTGGAGGACAATTGTTCTAAGAAAGGTGAGGTTCCCGATATGGGGTGAGAGGGTTCCTACTAGTCCATAAGAAAATAGATATAATCTAATGACTCTGTTGACATGCCGGGGACTGCAATACACACCTGACCACAAGCAAAAGTGGAGGGAGTCATTCCAAGAGCCCCAGGCATCTAAATTGGATCATGGTGATTCCGGCCTTGAAAGCAATCAAGAAAGTCGATCTGACCATTTTGCTACATGCTATTGGCAGTGATGGGATGACATAGATGGATGCACAACAGGACTACTGTGTATAGGAAAAAGAAAGACACCAAGACCTTCGTACTCCACTGGATTAATTTCAGAAGCCCTCTTAGGTTTCCAGCTAACATAGATTAGTGCTATGAAATGAACAGTAAGTATATTTCTTATTTATACAGAAAGGGATTAGCACTTCTTACTGGTTTATTTGACAATTCAATAATATGACTTGACTTTATGCACATTCATCAACCGTGTAGATTGGGTTCAATAGAAACATGAAAAATTGACTTGACTAATGATTAGATAGTTTCTTTTCTTTCATGAAAAAATTGGCTTTGAAATTTCTCCGTATAAATTAGGAGAAAGATGATGTCGCAGAATTAAGGTCCTAAATAGAAACATTAAATATTGTAAGATAATTTCTATTAATAGATCCTTAACCAAATTAATATCGAGTTTGACTAATTCTTTAATTGATGATTTTTTTTCATGTGGAAGTACAATTCTAATTTATACCGAAAATGAATAGTACTTCTTGCTGGTTTATTTCGCAATTCAAGATGACTTGATTTTATGTTTGTGAAGTGTAGAGTGGGTTCAACTTGATAATGAGTTCTAAACCTTTGTGGCTTTCCATAATTAATGTGGGACACACTTCATATGCCAAGTCTCTCTGGTTTCCTTTTGCGTAAGGCATGGGCATTTGTAGAATTTCTACATACAAATGAGTACTTGAACTTAAATCATAAAATCAAAGAACACAATTAATGGATGAACATATATCCCTCCATATAACTACTTGTAGAAAATATTGCACATGTTGGGTGAATGATATCTCTCTAGATCTTGTCATTTTTCATGACCAAATTCAATCCACACACCCAAAAGTGAAGAAGATAAAACTTATATAGTGTGTGGACGTACGTCAACCAAGCACGTCCAAGGACTTTGCATGCAGTGTGGACATCATTGCCATCAATCAAGCATTGCCAAATAAACGAGTGGCCAGTTTTAAGAAGTATAACCGGATTACAATGAGCTTTGTGAATGTTAGTCCAAAATTTTATAAAAAAATCCATGAAATATGTTTAGTCATGTCCGAAAGCTTTAAATTCTTATCTAGTCAATGACACATTACGTGGCGTGTCTGACACATATCCGACATGTGTTCGACACTCAGACACCTCCCCATTTAGCCGTGTTCATGCTTCATAATCAAAGTCTAGCAGCCTATCAAAACCTCTTAGAATTGGGTCTTTGAAACAACAACCTCAAGGGTTCCATCCTAAAGAATTCTTCGGTCTTCTCTCCTTAATTTAATAAAGCGCACTCAACAAATATTATGATTGAAACTCATCACCTTCTTTCGGTTTGGGACTTTCCTTTATCTCTGCCTTTTACATCATTCTGTTTGGGTGGGTTTGACATATTTGCACTTCCAGCGCTCTTGGAAAAATGTAAGAAAATAGGGAAATATAGAAGAAAGAGAAAATAAATGAAGGAAGAAATGAGAGAAACATTTCCTCTTAGTTGTTAATAAATATCTTATTACTGTAAAAAAGTTTTTCCTTCATTTATTTCGTTAATAGTATATAAATATTTAAAAGTCATATAATTTTTCAAATGAAACACATGTTAATATTTGGGTTTTGTTGAAGTTTTCTGTTAAAATCTTGAATAACAAAAGAGACTGTTTTTTGTTAAATACAACTTGAAGGATTTGGGTCAATTTGTGGACAAGATATCACTTGGGTACTCCGGTCAAGTAAACTACTTCACCACATGTGGAAGGTTTAAAATCTTCCACCTGAGTAGTTCTTGTGTATGATACATCTGTTACATTTGTATCCTAACCGCAAACACATGTTGGTCGCTTCCAAAACAATAGCTTCCATCATTGAAATACCCTTAGAGTTAGGTGGTACATTTTAGCTAAGATTATTACTCAAACTTAAGTAGTATGAATGTATGGTATATACATTATTTTTATTCTTATCATTCAATGGATAATTCTTCCTTGGATGTGAATAATGTATGGTATACACATTGTTTGTATTCTAATCCTTCGGTGGATAATGCAGTATGAACCACACAGGCCATGTCTTCTAAACACATAAAATGAGAGGCCCTGTTGAAGTTATATAGTTTCACACACAATTTCTTATTGTTACAATATACAAAGCTTGTAGTAGAGAGAATGGGAGTGGTGATGCAGCTAAATATCAGTGATGTGTTGTTCGTCATTCTTTGGACTAGCTCAACAACAACCTGTATTACTACTACTACTACTGTCAATATTAGCATGGGAAATTCAGCAGATCGACTCACCTTGATGGCCTTCAAATATGGGATCAATGGCTATCCACACGGGGTGATGAGCTACTAGAACTGTTGGGACTTTGAACGTCAGATCCCCAGAACGTCAAGATATAGGGGTCTTGATCGTCAATTTCCTTGGGCATTAGCACCGCAATGCGAACATTTAAAGGGCTTTAAAGCGGTGGAAACGATTTGCCTCTCGATGATTAAGTCAACAAAAAAATATAGAGAGTGAGAAGAGAATAGATGCAAGCAGTTGAAATTGCTTACCTTACCTAGTAAGGGCTCTTTCCGACTTATAGGGTTAGGTTTTCGAAATTCCCTCCTTCCTTTTTGGGGTAGTATTTTATCTCCTCCTAGTTTAAGGGAGGAAATCTTCTTTTCCTTATCAACGACTAGTTCTTCCTTATCAAGGATTATTTTTCTCTTTCCTAGGATTATCCCTCTAAGGAGTAAGGGATTCAGAAGCTAAAAAATTCGCTAATAATATCGTTTTTGCACATTTTTCGCTTCTAGGTGCTTATTTGTAAAAAACTTCCCATATGGGGAACAATGGCCGGCTGGCGGACTTGGAATCCCAGACGGACCACCTCAAGCAAGCCTTGGCTGAGCTTGACCTTGCTTTCCTAAGCGGCCTCTTTAGATTTTCTCGTTTGAGGAATGTCCGCCTAGTCTTAGTGAGGTGAGTAGAATCGGGTCATTTCATAACGATAGCCCAACGGGCCTTGGGCCCATCGAGTAGCGGATCTTAAAGATCATAAGTATTCACAAAATGCCCCATTTTCCTCCGGTTGGAGTTTTTATTCTATTTCAATCGGGGGAAAATATTGTTGTTTCGAATGTTGAATGTTGAGAGTTGAAAGGCTTATGAGAGATGATTAGCGCATTAAATGCGTTCGAAGGAGATGCTTATTCATGTTTAAGGTGCATAGGAGACGCACGCCTCCCAATATGCGTCTTACATATCTCATTCCAACGACTCATTTAATGTGTTTGTCGATGCCTTACCCCTATAAATAGGGATAGTGGTCTCAGAGTAGTTTCTTTTCACGTCTTCTCAAAGATTTTTTCTTGACTCCTGAACTTGATCTCATCTGCAGCCACACCAAATTTCCCTTTCAAAGGAGCCATTGGAGACCTTTAACGCTTCGGCGACTTTCGATTTTCTGGTGAGTGTGTGCAGTTCAAACCTTTTTCACATCACTTGTTTGCTTAGGTGTCTTTAATAGATTGGAGGTGTTCTATAGTTCTTTGAAGGTTTATGGGTTTTATTCTTGGTGAGTTGTAAGATTTCCAAGGGAGATTACAGCCCCGATTTTCCTTTACGAGGTTCCTTTCTCCATTTTTTTTTTTTTTTTGCTTTATGGACCTCAAGTTGACCCCTTTTCTTCTCTCCCTTTCTTATATTTTCCTCTAGAATGACAAGTGGTCTTGAAGAGGTTTCGAAACTAGCCGAATTTGGGCATAGAATGCCCCACAGGAAACTCCTCATAGCGATCCTAGTTGATACCATGTTTGTAGAGGAATTGGGGTTGTCTGACCAAATTCCTACGAAATAGGAAATGCAGGGCGTCGGATGGGACGACTACCTCAAATTTTGGGGAGGCAGATAATGTAGTCTATTTTACACGGGAGTAGTTTGTTGTTGGGCTTCACCTCCCCGTTCCATCGCTGGTGAAGCAGTTCCTTCATTTTACCCAAGCACCTCCTGCACTCGTATATCATAACGGTTTTCGGATTTTGATGGGTTGCAGTGTGTTGAACTCTCTCTTCTAATTGGATATCTCGCTGGTGGAGATTTTCTTCATTTACACTTTGAAGCTTAGGACTAGGGGTTTCTTGTCCATGTTGGCCTTGATCCTTAAGCGTAATTAATAGCAAGGCTCCACTAACTCTTTAAGATGGAGCGCGAGGTAAATCCCCAGTTAAGGGCCGTGGCCATGGATCTGGCTCTCCAAGGCTTCCTTTCAATCTGAACCAATCTCTTACATTCACAGGTTTGTTTCTGTTCCTGTTTTGGTATATCTCTTACTTCCCTAGGTTGTGGGTGTATTGACATACTTATCTTCTTGATAATTTGTAGATAGTTGTGACGAGGCCGATAATCCGATTAGATTGGAAAGGCGGTGGATCATCATCGATTGCTTGAGATCCACGGAGAGGGAGGGCCATCGCTGAGCTCCTTCTATCCATGAAGAACCTGCAGGATTTGGGCACTAGTCCTTTCCCCTACATAGTGCATGTTCTTTCTCGTTCTTTGCGGCGAGGTCGTGAGGGTGAGCATTTTTGTCGCTAACGGACCTCCACGGAAATTACGGAGGCTCTTTGGGCCCGGAGTCGCTCACAGGCCCTTGTCCAGCCCGGATTATTCTTTTAACCGTGCTTAGGACCTAGGCCTACCCCCAGTGGAGAAGAAGAAGGAAAATTGAAAAGGGCAAGCGAGGAATTTGCAAACCAGGAGCCCAGAGGGTTTGTGGACTGGAAAAATTTAGCGGTTAGAGAATCGGCTAAAGAGAAGGAGGTTGAAATGTCTGGCCTTATCGCTAGATTTGCTATGCAGATGAGCAAGCAAGGCGCCCAGCGCTCGGGAGGGACATGCTTCAGGCCTTGAAGTTCACAGCGATCGCGCTTTAAGGTCTTCTAGGTTTGATGGGGAGGTCAGCGATCGACGATGATTACGTGGATTCACGAAGCAGGTCATGAGACCTCGTCTATTGTTGGGGATGTCGCCTAGGATGCCTCTCGAAGGCTTGTACAGCTAGAGGATGAGACTCCAAGTCGAGGAACCTCCTTGCATTGATAAAGAATCTGCTCAGGCCGCTTATCGAAGGCAACGGAGTCAAATCATCACCTGGAAGCTAGAGCAGATCAGACTAAATGGTTTCATGGTGCCCAGAGGGCTACGATAGTAGTGCTCAATTCGTATGTTAAGCCAATGGAATGGGCCAGTCCTACGGAGGATGAGCCGGCTCCTAATCAAAAAGCGCCTAAAAAGCTTATCAATTACTAAGGGCCCTTCAACCCAGAGACCATAGTAGCCTTTATCTGCGATGCACCCCCACGGCTACCTACTGCGACGAAACCATGGGAGGAATACTACATCCTCCTCCCGTCAGCCTATATAAGAGGTCCTAACAGCGCGTGGTAGAGGATGGGATGTATATGCGTAATCATGACTTCGATGAGACGGTCGAAGTGGTATGGCTAAACCTCTGACGTTTAATTGTTTGTTTTGATGTTATGATTTTCTTCTAATGTTCTTTCTTTGCAGGTTGCTACGGCCCTCAGGAATATCAGAGCAGCCCGGTAGCGGAGCTTTGTCGTAAATTTGGAGATGCGGAGGCGATTCATGGCTTTATGCAGGTGGCCGCCTCGAGCAGTGCCCTCGAAGAGTCCCTAGGGAAGGCCCGATCTTAATCCAAATATTAGGAGCGAAAGGCCAGGAGCGCCGGGGAGAAGACCATGGATGCGACGAGAGACCACGAGGCTAAGGGGAAGCTCGGGGTTGCCGGGTGGCGGGTGTCGCGACGGAATGCACGAGAGGCAAAGTGGGGTTGAGCTTTGTTAGGGTCAGAAGATGCTCACGTTTTGCTAAAGGAAGCTAGGGTGGTAGCAGAAGAGGCTAGGCGTAAGGCAAAGTCTAAGGTCGCCCGACTAGAGGTTGATCGAACATCTCTCCTACTAGAACTTGGGACGACCAAAGATGAGGTGTCTTCTCTCCAGTCTCAAGCCGGTAAGGACAAAAAGGCCATGGAGGAGGAATACCAAAAGGCTCTTGAGGTGTAAGATGTTCGTCCAAAGGAGATGTAAGATGTGCCTTCCCTAGTGCTACCAGCCCTTTCCCTTCTTTCTTTGGATTGCCTCCTTCAAGAAGAGGTTATGTGGGACTGAAGACCTTCACTTTTAAATGCTATGCAAACAAAGATAATTCCTCTATGAAGATTGAACCCAAGGCCTCTAGTTGAAAAACCAACATGTAGACCTCCAGGCACGTTTGCTTTCTGTTTAAATTTTCAAAGGATAAATTTATATTTTTATAATTTTAAATAAAAATACTATAACAAAATTAGATTTGAAATTTTATTTCAATGTTAGTATATTCACGTTTAAATTTTAGTTCAATCTGTGTGTTGATTTCCTTGTTGACCCACTTGACATCACTCAATTCCATTATTCCAACATCATCAAGACAAGAAATAGAGTTTTAAATTTCTGAATTCAATTTTCAAATTAATTGTCTGCAAACATACGTAGTGCTTAGTTTAGGATATTATTTTGCGGATTTAATTTTAAGTCGTGCGTATGCTGGAAATTTCTTGATGCCCAAGAGACATGTAAGAACCCATTAATCTACCAGAGGGCTTGGCATGAAGTCGCATGCTGAGAATTTCACGATGCCCAAGCGACACGTAAAAGAACCCATTAATCTACCAGAGAGACTTGGCATATGAAGTGCGTCGCATATAAATTATGAAAAGCCAATATCTTAGAACCCATTAAGGATTATGCAAGTTGAACCCATTAAGAAAGTATTGAAGATTTAAAAATATATCAACAAGAAAATGTAAAATATTTTTCAATCATCCCTATTAGATATGTCTCAAATTTCTATTTAATATTAATTTCTTTTTATAAAGAATATTTTATAATATAATTCCTAGTTGTTATATTATTGTAATATTAGGCTTCCTTATAGAATAAGGAAAGCTTTTAGGAATATCCTTATAAATATTATGAGTTATGATGGAAAAAAGTTATGAGAGAGATTCGGTGTATGCACAAATGTAAGGGTTTTAAGGATTAAGAGTTTTTGTGAGGTATTTTCTCAGTCTTGTGGGCATCCTAGGGTTTTGTGATTTTGTGATTTTTCTTAGTCGTCGCAATACTTTGATACTCTAATCTTACACTCTGTGTTTTCAAGAATAGTGCAAAGATTCTCTCTCATCCGTGGATGTAGGCATCATTGGCCGAACCATGTTTAAACCCTTGTGCACCTATATGTTGATTTCTCTATCTTTGTGTTCTTGAATTTAAAACCCTTGTTCTTGAATTTATATTCTCATGCCTCAAAGCTTCTGTTATATATAACAATCCACAGCTTCACTAGATGAGCATATGCGAAGATTATCTTTTAAATTTCAAAACAAAATACTAAATTATTCTTCAATGGCTGCCTTTGGTTTATTCACAACACATACAAGCATTGCTAGATGTAAGATGTGCCTTCTCCACTGCTACTAGCCCTCTACCTTCCTTCTTGGATTGCCTCCTTTAAGAAGCGATTCTTGATCGAGTGAAGTTTGTTGAGAACATCTCCCATCTCCATTCGGTCCCTTGGAGATTCAATGGAACATAACACGATTCTCGGCTCACTGAAGCCATGTACTCCTCCATTTAAAGGTCTCTTTCATGTTCTAAAACCAAATGCGGATCAGCCAAATTTTCTATTTACCCTTTCGGATAAAAATGTCTTCACAAAATCATGAAGAGTAAGATCGTCTTGGAAGATGTCATCTGTTGGCCTTCTTCACGTAAACATATCTAGCAATAGAGATTCATAAACTAAGCATCTCCCTCTCTTGAGACACATTACCACTAACACCATATTCTGCAAAAGGTTGGTTTTGAATGAAGCTTTACTACTAATTCAAAATAACGATTTGAAAAAAAAAAACATTCGATAATTCTTGCTATAGAACTTTCTTAATGAAGGAATTCATACACAAGGGCAACATATCCTATTGAACCTTTCATTGTAATTGATTGAGCTACTTTGATTCGTGTAATTACTGGTAGCACTAGAGATGGTAGAGATAATCTTTGCAAGCCGAAATCAAACATGGGGCGATCATATTGTCATCAAGAAGAACATTACTAGGCTTAAGATCACTATGAACAATAATGCCATCACAGTGACTATGAAGATATTGTAGTGCTGAAGCTACATCAATGCCAATATTGAGTCTCTGTTGAAAGTTAAGCTTTTCATGTCCATCTCCTACTTTTGGATGCAACCACTCTTCCAAGCTACCTTGTGGCATCAACTCATAAACAAGAGCCTTGAAATCATTACCTTGGAAGTCCAAGCTTGAGCAAGCACTCAGGATTTTGACAAAGTTCCTGTGCCTAATCATTCTCAAGGCTTTGCATTCTGACATAAAACTCTTCGCTCCGCTGAAGATTGAACACCTTCACGGCAATGGCTATTTGTGTGTGGTCAGAACCCCTTGCCATACAGAACCATAACTTCCAGCACGATTATATTTGACTCCGAGAACCCTCTAGTAGCTGTGTGAAGGTCTGAGTGAAACTTCCCTCTTGAACTGACTGTTGTATAGTTGTGTGGACAAGACATTCTTCCTTGATTTTTCTTCTCCAGCAACGGACAATGAGAATTAAGCCAACAAACTCAAACACAAAGTTGTACTGATGACAGGGTAAATACTTTGACAACAAAAGATGATCTCCTTCTTCTTAGTGGAGGATGTAGGGCATATGGGAAGATTAAGTTGTTGAATACCTCCCACAAAGGTTATGATTTCCTTCAACTGAAACCATTGTGGGGTTTCTAATTACCCTAGTTTGGGCACTTCTCCGTTGAGTTCATTTAAGCCAAATTCAAATAGACCAAGAGGAAGATTCCCAAGATAGGTTGGAATATGACCGGAAAAATTGTTATGGGAAGATCTAAATGCTCCAGACTTCAGAAGGGTCTGCAGAGCAGTGAGGATCTCTTCATGGAAAGTTTCCATCAATTGAAGATATTCAATCATCCAGGCATTTGCTATTGTGTCTGGAAGGGCACCTGATAGTCTATTGTTGGACATATTTAATGCAACCAGGTTTATCATATTGCCAACCTCCAAAGGCAGCGAACCAGTCAATGCATTGCCACTAAAATAAAGGAATAGTGGAGATGAAGAAAAGACTGAAAATTCTTTAGGGATGGAACCATTGGGTTGTTGTTTGAAAGAGTCAAATATAATAGGTTTGAAGGGAGGCTGCTAGATTGGGAGGGGATTTCCCCAAACAAAGTTGTTATCATGCAAGTAGAAGAGCTCAAGAGGTTAAATTACCAAGTGAAGATGGTATTCTTTCCCGAGAGTTCATTTCAAACAATTCTAATGCTCGTAGTTTTATGAAGCTTTCCAATGATAGGAGGTCATTACCCGTAAGTCAGTTTGTCCGCCATAACAAGATTTGTAGATTTACCAGGTTTGCTATTGCTGAAGGAACTGTTCCATGTATTTGATTTATTCCACAATCCATGAAAAGAATTTGGGTTGAGAGATTAGCTATGGTGCTCGGCAATGAACCTCGAAGAGAATTGTCCTCAAATATCAAATATTGAAGTTGAGTGCAGTTTACTAAAGAGGGTATGAAACTCAAGTCATCCCCTGTTGTAGAACCTCCTAACTGATTCCCGGCCATGCTTATAAATTGAGCATTATGCAGCATTCCCAAATCCCGCGGCACTTTTCCAATGAAATGGTTTCCTTGAAATTGGATAGTCACAAGGTTGGAGGCATTAGATAAAGAAACCAGGATATGCCCTATGAATCTATTATACCAACAGTCAGCTCAATGAGACAGGAAAGCGAATGATATCTGGATGAATGGTTCGAGTTAGTTTGACGCTGAAATCGAAAGCCAATGACTGAGAGATTGTAAAGGGAATAAGGGATTATACCAGTTGGGTGTTGTACTTTAAATCAAGACGTGTCGGAGTTTGTGTGATTCACCAGATCATAGGAATCCTGCCTTCCAAATTGTTTTTCAGCAAGATTAAGTTGAAGGAGAGACGAGAGATTCCCAAGTGAAGCGGGGATGCTTCCAGTAAAATAATTCTTGGACAGGGCCAGAATTAGAAGTTTAGAGAGGGAGCCGACTTCTTCTGGGATTTCCCTTGGAGTTTGTTATTACGGAGATCAAGGTACCAAAGATCCGAACATTTTGTGAGATTGATCGGAAATGTGCCCTCAAAGGAGTTGTTGCTAAGCTCGAGCACTCTTAGCGAAACAGACCACCCAACTCCAAGGGTATTTCACCATGGAAGCTGTTGTTTTCAAGGTCCATTATTCTGAGAAATGTGAGGTTTCCAATATGCGGTGAGAGGAAACCCACTAGTCCATAAGGGCTTAATCTCAATGAAGTCACTCTATCGATATGCTTGTGACTACAATTAACGCCAGGCCATCGGCAATAGTGGACGGAGTCATTCCACGAGCTCAGCACCCAAAGCGGATCCCGATTGATTCCATGTTTGAAGGCCATCAATGCTAGTCGATCTGTTGAAGTTGAATTAATTCCCGTACCGCTGCTTTACGCTACTGACAGTATTAGAGGCTCAAAGAATGAGGAACAGCATGATCATCGGGATGATGATGATGCTGCGAGTCCATTAATATTGGAGGATACCACCACCTCATTCTCGACTGGATCGATCTCACAAGCTTTGTAAATTAATGCAAAAATGTGAGATTGTGTTTTGAAACTAACTGAAACAGCAAGGCCTTTTATGTGTTTGGAAATGCTTGGTTGTAGCAATGACTTAGGCATGCTAAGTAAACATGAATCATGCCGAAGACTTAGAGTCTTGTACCGTATAGACTGGAGTTTGAACATTCTTCAGACTTTCATCAATGTGACAGGGATACTACCCCAAACAACAATTTTTTTTTTTTTTTTTGTGGAAGAAATCAAGATCAGCTAGATCTCCCTCCTCTTTATATGAAAAATCCTCCACCATTTGTGGGTCATTCAAGATCTTCATGATAGTCTTTCATGTAGACTGGAGTTAATTCCTTTTTATTTATGGGGTCCATAATCCATACAAGTGTCACCCACTTGATCTCTTTTCTACTTTGACTACTAAGCAGCATGTAGATTGGGTTTACTACCTCTTCGAAAACATGCTATCATTCCTTCTGCCATGAACAACCTGCATTAAATTCTAAGCAATTTTTATCTTTTTACTACTGGAATTTGGGGACATGGGTGGGTTCATAAGTAAGAAATGAATAGACCCAAATGTCATTCATCCAAGTGAACAATGACGTTCACACCTATAAATTAGGCTTATAAATTAGGTTTGCCCGCTGGAAAATGATTAGACCTAGATGTCATTCACCCAAGGGAACAATGACGTCCACACAATTTGTAAGACAAGTATTTAGATGGAGGGATATATATTTCATTAATTTTATGATTAAAGTTCAAGTCATTTTGAGTGTAGAAAGACTTGGCATATGTACAAAGTGTGTCCAGTAATTATGAAGATCCAAAGTCTTTGAACCTATTGTCAAGTTAAACCCAATCTACTCGTTTCATGGACATAAAGTAAAAGTCATCTTTTTTTTTTTTAAAAGACAAGTCAAGTCATTTTATTGAATTGTGAAAAAAAAAAAAAAAAACTAGTAATAGAACTAATTACATTCTTTATAAATAAGAACTGTACCATAATATTTATTTCGTAACTCAAATCTATATCAATTTGCTGGAAATTAACATAGAAGGCTTCTTAAATTTAATCCAGTGTAATATAATGTATATAGATCATGCACCGAAGACTTGGAAGTCTTGTACTGTATAGACTGGGTCTGAGCATTATTAGACTTTTTCATCAATGTGACGGATATGCCCCAACAAGTTTTTTTTTGGTGGAAGAAATCAAGATCAGCTAGATCTCCTCTTTATATGAAAAATCCTCCACCATTTGTGGGTCATTCAAGATCTTCATGATAGTTTTTCGTGCAGACTGGGTTCCTTTATTTATGAAGTCCATAATCCATATACCAAGTGTCACCCACTTGTTCTCTTTTTCCACTTTGACTTCTACTAAGCAAGCGTGGGTGGGTTTGCTACCTCTTGGAAAATATACTATCTTCCTTCTGCCAAGTGAACAACCTGCATTAAATTCTAAGCAATTTTCTACACAATATTAAAATAGAAAAAGAAATTCTTAGATGCTGGGATGATAGAAAAAAAGAACAAACAAGAAAATTAGCATAGACATTGATCACCAAATATACTAAATTAAAATAATTACAGTCAAATATTATAATGTAACTAAGCACGATAAAGCCCCTGAAAAATATTTATACCAAGCTTTTTATCAAGAAATACGTCTCACCCAAATATGAAGTGCCCGAAACAAAATGTTATTATGCTCAAGAATTGGTGTGTACGGTTATGGAAGAAGGTGAACTAATAACATGTCTATAGATTTTTATTTATTTGTGTACGTACGTAAATTCCATTGATTTCATGTCACTGTGGACATAGTGGAAGTCCCTATCATATTCATATCACAGATGTCCTAAGTTTAGAGGGTCAAAATTGTCACAAATGTGTTGAACTTGGACGTTCTTGATAATTTGTTTGGAAATTAATGGTTAATTGGTTGAGACGCGTGTGACTGGGAAGACTGCTCTGTTATACTGTGAGCGCCGGGTCATCCACAGTACTGCGTACGAGTCGGACACGTAAATTGGGCGACGTGCCAAGTGGTTGACTTCTTGGCGGGCGACTTGGAAAATGATAAGATCCATATTAATTATGAAGAGGAGCCACTGATTGGTTTGGCGTCCCTGCATGCCATATACGCCATACTGAATAGCCAAAGTCTAATTAGGGCACTACAAATTAAATATGTTATAGCAACCATATTTTTAGTAGGGGTCATTAAATTCATAACTAAAAATACATATAGGCGCAGAAATTAGTAATTCTTACTATATAGACTCCTTGTAGTTGCATAGAACATATTACATTGCTATATAATGGTCGATGAACACATTAATTCCTTTTACTAAAATAGACACATTAATCTTAAAACCGCTCCATGCCAGCCCTCTCTGCGGTACCTCCTGCTCCTCTGGTTTTCTCTCTCCTCGATGACCGTTTCCTTCGATTGGAAACACTCTCTTGGCTCGATTCGAGTCTGAATCGGCCGATGCTGAGTTTCCAAATCTAAGTAGTCTCTGTATTTACTTTAAATCGTTATATTCACCCTCTCAGTAGTCCTAATCCTCATTTTCTCACTTCAATTATAGGGTTTGTCAGGCAGGAGAGCATCATAATGTCTGTGACAAGACCCGGTGAAGATACCAGTATCATGTCAACATCAAATACTTAAAGTCATAAAGCGGTTAGGTTTACCACACTTTTGTTCTTGTTGAGATAAGTTTTGTCATAGTGTAATGGATTTTTAGTCTTGAAACTTGATCCGAGAATCACGTCGTCTTCCTCCTTAACTTTGTCAGTCACGTCGTCGGCGTTGAATATCCGTCCGGCGGAGTCTTTGAGAGAGTTTCTAAGTACTGCAACCACAACAACATGTGATCGTCACAATGGTTCCGATTCTCGAGTGTTCTCTGACGGTGAGAAAGATTTAATATAGTAGCCCGCTTGGTCGAATCTACTTCACATCTTCAACAAATTCACTCCTCTTTGCCGACGTCTTTGATCTTCACGGACAGATTCTACAGACAGGTGCTCTTTCAGTTTCACTCTTTGTTTGAATATTTGCTCTTGCGGATTTTTTTGAAGCGGAGAATACAAAAAGATCTTATAGTGAACTTAGAATGATCGTGGATGGAATGAGCTTGTGGCTTTGTCAATTTGGTTTGGAATGTTAGGTTTTCGTTGTCGGAGGTCTGTGAACTTTAAAAATAAAATAAAAATCTCGTTGAATTGAGGTTGATACAATAGTTTGAGGACTTGGTGGATGTAGATTTTGGTAATTGTTTGGAAATCAAAGCAAAATGAAACGAGAAGATTCGAGTTGCATGTTCTTTATTTTCCTTAATTTTCTTCATTTAGTTTGTGTGTAATTTGGAAATACTACGGGAAAGAAAGAAAGGAAGAAGTAGGGAATTCTCTTGCCTAATGTTTTTTTTTGGAAAATATAAGGAAAATAAGATGAAATGAAAATTGTTTTAAACTTATCGATTTTCAAATTCTTCATTTAAGAAAGGAAGGGGATGAAATTGGAGAAGGCTGAAAAGGAAAATTTAATTGAAATCAAATTTGTTTTTGTTTATTGTTCTCTTTTTGTTTTTTTTCTTGTCCTTTCGCTCATGTCATCCGTGATCGAGGTTAAGAAGAAATATCACTGGTTTAGAACATTTATCTGTTTATTTGCTACTAACAGGATTCATCAACACGCATGTTCACACTTCTCATCCACACCCCAATTCCCTAGAGAGAAGAGTTGTTTTGCTTGCAAATCATTTCATTTGCAAATCATCACTTACCCCATGTCCATCACTTTGGTTAGATCAAGGCAACATTTCTAGTAAGTTTTAAATTAGGAAAGTGTTATCTTGTTGTGATAATGTATAAAGAGATAATAAAAATAAAATAAAATTCCTTTTTTCTATTTCAAAAAAATAAAAATTTTCCTTTTTATTATTTTTTTCTCATTAATTTCTTTTAAGAGAGTAGTAGAAAAATATTCTCTGGCTTTTTCCATAACATTTTCTTTTAATTTTTTTCCTTCATATTTTCATGTCATCAAGGTGCTAGTGATTCGGATGGACGGGAGTGCTTCTAAGGAACTACATGGTGCTCAATACTATAGAGTGGCATTGGAACACCACCCCGGAACTTCAACATTGTATTTGATGCGCGGTTCAAGCTTTGTGTGCCCTCTACCAAATGTCATTTCTCGATGAGTTCTACTTAATTTCAAATTCAATATATTACCCTTTTATACTTGCCTTAATACATAATTGATTAATTCATTCAACTTTATGCAGTTACTGCCTTACCATTCCAAGTACAACTCCGAATTTGTCGGCCCGACATATGTGTTGATATGGGTAATCTTATCGATCCTTAGATTTTCACGCTATATATACTATTGGCAGTGCATCTGATACTTATGCTCAACTCTTTCATGAATCGAAAGAATGTGAAATACATTATGGAGTCGAGGATCAATTTCTAGTGTCTTCGGTCAAGACATTGTACAAGTTGGGAGTATATCTACTCTAAAAGATCAAGTGGTTCCTTATTCTTGTGTTCGGGTTTCATTTTGGCCCGATACCTTTCGATCTGTTGGATACATTGATGGAGTCATGGCGTACTATGTTCGGTTTTATTGAGGCCACGTGAGAGCAAGTTTGGTTTTAATATTAGGAAAGTTTGGTGCAGGATTCGGACTCAGTTTGATGAAATTGTCATTGGGAGTGCCACACCGGTTGGTTGTCTCTCTGAAAATTATTATTTTCTTCCTGCGGGTTTTGTTTGAGTTGAGGGCTCTATGTTGGCTTCTATCCTGCGGAGTTCTTGGTTCAATTGTTTCATGGTTATTCAGTGTATTTAATTTACAAGCCAAAGTATTTAAGATATTTAGACACTAGTTCATCTAATATAGGTTCATAACTCCTGCCAACGAAGATAGAAATCATAGGCTCTTTGGGTTGTTATGGTATGTTACATTTGTTTATCAAAGGAACAAACCAATAGGCAGACATTTGTCCTATAAATCCATTTGTTTCTCCTGTAGCACCATAGCATGTTATAACTATCAAATATCTTTTGATGTTTTCTCATGTAATGAATGAATGCCAAAGCGAGAGAAAAAGTGAGGGTTGAGATTAAAATTTTATCTTAAGTAATAATTTTAATAAAGCTAGATCTTTGGTGAACATTAATATTCTTGAATGCAATATGGTGGAAAGTGCATACATTCATTCAACGATTTGGAGGAGTTGAGGGTTTCTCTAAAGGCAGTTGATCACTCTGTTTGAAAAAGGGAAAATACATATTAATTAGAACAGGTGCAGTAGATACGTAGATGAAAACTAAGAAATTAGCACTTGTTTGATGCGGAATAATTGTTCAAGATTCCTCTGGTGAGTCATGGGACCCTGCGTTTTCAGCTTCTTTGTTCTAAAGAACGCCGTCTTTACTCACCGCCTTTGCTTCACTGGCGGCCACGAGAATTTGCGCTGGTATTTAAAACTCTGCGTCGTGTAACAATTCTTTTGCATCCATTGGATCTGCTTGTAGAATCTCAATAACCCATGGATGCTGGAGAAGCTGGTTGAAGGTACAAACGAATTAAGTTCTTGGTTTATCATTTGGGAATTATTTTGTAAAAATAATTTTATGCAGAATCTTGGAAAAATTGTTTCTTTTTTGTAATTTTGTCTTGATTATCCCGAGGAGCAAACTAAGCCCGATGAATTTCATGTGATGGGAATTGGTTCTTGATTTAGAGACAACGTGGGATGTGATTTTACTAAAGGTGACACAGAAGGGAAGTGGCGAAAGGGATTATCAAATACAAGGTCGTTTGATTGCTTCTATATTAAACTTCAGGGCTTTTTTGTTTTTTGTTTTCTAATTATTTCCATTTTCTCTTTGGATTGTGAGCAGGATAGTTTGTGATAAATTAGATCCATGTTTGTTGAAAAGTTTCTTTACCATGAATTCCAAGTAATTCCATAGAGCGAGGAAAATGACCTCGATTCAAATAAACTAGTTGCGGAACATCCCACCGATTTACATGTTTGATTTTACTTCTTAAGAAAGCGGAGGATTTATTAATGGAATCCTTGGGTGGAAAGATATTTGCGGGATTGATTGGGCTTTTATTAATAATTAGTAATACTACACGAGTTTTTAAAGTCTGACCAAACTTTTAAGTTATTTAAAACATAAAAAAAAGTCATACTTTTATGGAGAATTTCGAGTGCATCCCTATTTGGTGTTTGTTGTACTTTACGCAAATCTTTCTACGCCTTCATTTAATGGACCTTGATTGATTCTAGGTTCTTAATCCCTTTCTTTCAATTTCAATTTTGATAAAGTGCACACTACCATTTTATTGGTGAAGACAATTTGTTTTTGAGTCATTATCTTTTGTACTATATCTCTACTTCTATATAATGCTGGTGCATCCACGGTGAGCCATTTTCTTTGGACATCTTCTCAATGTTAATAACAGGTTGGAGCTCACCTTGCTCTGGATGGCTTCATCTTCAGTGAATATTTTGTAGGTTATATTTATTTTTTTGTAATTGACCTTCACATGTCCCATGAACACGGTAAGTGTCTTATATATAGATTGTGGTGTAATCTTCCATGGTAAAATAAAAATTATAGTTGGTGTTACATCATTTGGAAGCCTTAAAGTTGATTGGAAGAATGATGGTAGGAGAAGAGCTTTAGGTTCGAGAAATTATTCCTTGTTTCAATAAAAAGTATTTTCATCATCTTGACATCTTGAAGCGGAGGTCCTAGGCATGAGAAAGGAGAGATGACCAGCGATCTTCTTCCCACTGTAACAAAAATTGATAAGAAGAGGAAGAGGAAGTGGAAGACAGGTGGTCAGAGAAAGAAAAAATGGTCGGATCTTTCTAAAGATGTAGCATCACTAATACTCCAACGATTAACTCTAGTTGACTTTGCATGGATTAAAATTCATGCAACTGCTTGCCAATTACCTAAATGGTGCATAAAGTTTTGCCTTATATCAAAGAATGAGTGAACTATATTCCTAAAATCTAATACAAAGATAATATCTCTTAGTTAGGATCGTTTGTTTTAGTAAAAGAAGACATGGATTGGTCACGGAGTTAGCTCGTGTTAGCTATCTCTATTTAATAGGAGAGTTAGGCATTTGTTAAAATCGGTGGAGTCACTTTATACTCACGCATGGTTGGGGACTGCGGTCTGCGAGACCTAAAATTTTTCTTATGGTGCATGGCAGAGGTGTAGACACGGAGTAACGGGGAATTATATCGCTAACTGTGGTTTTCTTGTGCTTAAATGTATTAATATATTATTCATGGTTTCTCCTAGATCATCATTTTAAAGTAGGAATGATAGTTTAGAGAGAACTTTGTCTTTCTTTGCATTTTTTACGGCTATTATTTCGCCCATGTGTGTAGAAATTCATTTATGATTTATATTTATTATTATCTTCATTCTCTTTGAATATATTGTAAGCATGTCTGGTATAGGAGTACCAACAAAAATTTTCACAAGTTTGAATATAATGAGAGTTTCTCTTCAAGTTAGTCTGACTATAACTCCGGGCTTAATAAAACTCAGGATCGTAGGGAGATTGACGCCCGTGTAGACTGTGTAGTATACAGTTGGACATTTTCTTGCAGTTAAGGGTGATTTTGTGTAGAAATTCTAATTTTGTGTCTTTCTTTGCCTCTACACCTGACCAGTTAAGCAGCCAAGACTCAATATATTTGTTTGAAAAATGATTCTCAATTAAAGGCCTTCTTTGGAAATTGAATGATGAAATTGCGTCATGTGTATGTGGCTCATGTTGATGGTATCTTAAGGTATGGATTTTCTTATTCATTTTCTTTTTGTCCATATACCCTTACATACTTGGATTAGGTATTTTTCTTATTATTATAATTTATGTAGCCATATTGTTAAAAGTTTCAGTATTTAAAACATACAGTCAAACATCATCTGAATATATCACCAGGAACAAGTCTTTATTCGTTTCTCTTTATCTTTGGCCCCCAAAAAGTCTTTGTAAATTTATACTTTTATGTTCTTATTGCATTCTATTGATAGTTTAAGTTGTTGAGCTTTCGCAGTTTGCTATGTTCTTTAATTAGGTTTTGTTCAGTCAGGTCAAGAGGCATGTTTGTGGATGGCTACTGGTGTTGGATTTGTGTTGGTGCACTCATGGGGTTTTCTCTGCTATTCAATATCTGTAAGTTGTTTCTTGTACTTTCTTTCCGTTTTTCTTCCCTCAATGTTTTAGTCATGGAATTATCATCCAACAGTCAGAATGGTTTCATTTACATAAGATTCTAGTTTTGAGAACTTTCTGAAACTAAAATGAAGCTCTAGGGGACTCAAAATCGGTCATTGTTGATGAAGATGATGGAAAAAGAAGTGATAAGTAGCTTTACTCTAATAATAAACAACATGATCTGACCAACCCATGAAGAAACTCAGCATCTAATGCCCCAATGTCTAAAGGTTCAAGATTTTACCCCACATTGGTCTCTTAGGTTTTTAGTTTATTGGTTTTCGCATTCTATATATTATAGTCACCGACACTAACATCCATCTATAGCTTCTATTCAAATATGTTTGAGAACAATCGGCTAAAATCATAGGACAATTTTTCTTGATCATGCTTTTAATATGTAGGAAATAGAAGAAGACCAGCAAAAGTTTAAAAGCAATTACTTGACTCTTGAGAGAACACGGAAAGAGATGAAGCGAGAGATCAACTACAAAAGGTACTGAACAAGGTCATGTCGTCTAGCCTGCCTAAGTTCTTGATCGGTTGACCTCACATCCAACAGGAGAGTCCCTTGATAAAGCCATCCAAGGCAAACTCCAGCATTACTGAATCTAACAGTCTGTCAAAAACATATAATCACCATTCCCATGGCTCTCCACATTGATTCATTACGCGTCTGATGACATCCCTTGCTTATAGCACCCCTTGCTTTAACATGCATGTTAAATTTTGGGTTTTACGAAAAGGATAGGTATTAAATTTAATGTAAAACTAATTATTATATATCGGTGTTATTACGTGAAACAATGTATAAATAATTTTTAGGGTATGAGCTCTCTCTACCTTGAGTTTACCAAATTGTATTTCAATTTAGTGGTAGTGGTTGCACTATAATTCTAGCATTCAGTGCATGTTCTACTATGAATTCCTGCAAAATCAAAGCACTTGCATGTAAATAAGCATTGCAAGATAAATGGTATGAACCATCCCTATGGTAAAGTCAATCACAAACCGCGACAATAAACCATCCCTATGGCCGGGGTCAATTACAAATTGAGGCTATAAATCATCTCTTTGGTTAGGGTCAACCACAAACCATGGCTATAAACATCCCTATATGGCGGGGTCAATCTGGAAACCGTTACTATAAACAATTCCTATGGCAGGGAGTCAGCAAAACGCGGCTATAACCATCCTATGGCGGGTCAATCACAAACCCGGCTATAAACCATTTATATGGTCGGGGTCAACCACAAACCACGGCTATAAACTATACCCAATTATTAAATAATGAAGAACTCTGACCACACGGTTTTATAGTGACCGCATCTATAGGATTTCTCCACACCACCTATTGTCATGTCATTCCGCGGTTGTCTTCATCCGCAGCTATATTTTATAGCTGCATTATATATTACTTTTAAAGGGTCGATGGCGCATTGAAGGCTTTCTTCTAGTAGTGCCCGAGTCTACAGATCAGCCATATACATAAAATCAGGCGTCATCTTATTGAATTGTAGAAAATGACGCACGGCATGATCATCGAGGATGATGCTGCGGAGGCCCATTAATAATGGAGCATACCACCTCCATTCTTGAGTTGGATCGATCTCACAAGCTTTGTAAATTAATGCAAGAAATAAATTGTATGTGAAACAACTGAAACAGCAAGGCCTCTTTATGTGTTTGGAAATGCTCAATTGGTTTGTAGCAATGACATGGGCATGTATGTATATATAAATCATGCACCAACGACTTGAAGTCTTGAACCGTATAGACCAGGTGCGAACATTATTAGAAATCCAAGATCGCTAGACCTCCTCTTTATATGAAAAATCCTCCACCATTTTTCATTCAAGATCTTCATGATAGCCTTCCATATGAGCTAGGTTCCTTTTATTTATAAGTCCATATACAGAAATTATCTCTTATTTGTCTTTTTCTACTTTGACTACAAAGCAAGCATGTAGATTGGGTTCGCTAGCTCTTGGAAAATGATCAGACCCAGATGTCATTCATCCAAGTGAACAATGACGTCCACACCCTCTAATTTTTAACCTTTTGACTTTTGGGCATGTAGATTGTGTAAAGCCCCAATTCCCGGGGGTGATTTTTTTTTTATTTGTTTTATACACCTGGAAATTCGATATAAAAACCTTTTATTACAAGACCATATGAAACCTAGTGAAACACCTCCAGTGTATTTAACATACAAAATGAGTTTAATTACAACTATGTTCTTTTTGCATCTTGGCCCGGGTTTCTACCCAAAATTCTGAGATACAGAGCAAAGCCAAACACGGCTTTTCTCCAACTAATTCCTTGGACTGTTTCATTTCCGATGTACCTCGATTACCTAAAAATGGTTCCGCGGCAAGGGTAAAGTAGCGTGAGAAAATCTCCTACGAGAGTCTGTGGCTAAGTGCACATACAATGCCATGTTCATGAAATTCATACCCGTTTAAGTAAACATTATGCAATTTTCTACATGAATGTAAATATCTGCATGCATCTTATCGAGTCGCAGGCTCCTCCACGTATGCATTTTGCCATGTGAAAATTATTTCTAAAACAAAGGTTTTGTTTTAGTTCTACGCGGATTCGTTGACGGACTCAATAAAATGTTTGGACCACCCTCAGGTATATTTCATTTAGGCCCGGCTCACGATGAATCTCTTTGTGGACAACCCTCTAATATATTTCATTTAGATAGACTCCGATAGTACTGTGGACAACCCTCCAATATATTTCATTTGGACAAACTCCGATAGTATTGTGGACAACCCTCCGATATTTTTTTTTTTTCATTTTTTTTTTCGTTGGACACACTTCGAAATATTTTGTTGGACAACCATCCGATAAAAACTACTTGTTCAAAGCCATGTCGTGCACTCACACCCGATGTACACAATGTCCCCATGCACGTGAGATGCAATGCTACCCATATTATTTACTTATATTTCATGCATGCATATACCAATATTACTTCCATAAAAACTGCATGTATTTTTCAAACAAGAATTAATCCTACAAACTGGATATTTTTCCATGTCTCCAGCTCAGAAAACAACATGCAGTATTAACACTGTATTCATACAAAATTTGCATGTTATCAACCAAGAAGGTAAACATATAACTAGATTTTTCTTTCTAGCTTTCTAACCAGAAAAACAGCATGCATTATTACCATTTCTCACACATAAACTGCATGTAATCCACCAAGGAAAAGAACATGCAGTCTGGAATTTTTTTCCAGACTTCCAGCTGCTTAGAAAAACAACATACATTTTTACAATTTTTCACACCAAAAATTGCATGGTATCTAATATTTCATGCATGCCCATATCGACATTTCTCTCTAAAAACGTATTATTTTAAACAAAAGGGCACAACACATGCAAACTGGAAATTAACAGGTTTTCTAAACAATAAACAGTGATACACAAAAATCCAGCATCCATAATATTTTCCAGCAAGTTCAACCTGCACCAAAAATCCGTTTTTGGCATCAAAATGGTCAGAAAATGTACACAGTTTGCATTCAAACTATTTTGAGCCATTCATTTACATGCATGCATGCAACAAGTTCACATACTGCATATTATACAATGAGAATTATGACATGCAAACTGAATTTTCCATCCAGTTTCCTCACTAGAAAAATACAGCATCCATTACTTTACATATTTTCACATCAAAACTGCATGGTATCTAATATTGCATGCATGCCCATATCGACATTTCTCTCTAAAAATAGCATGTTATTTAAACAAGAACACAACACATGCAAACTGGAAATTCTTTCAAGTTTTCTAAACAATAAACAGTGGTACACAAAAATCCAGCATCCATAATATTTTCCAGCAGGTTCAACCTACACCAAAAATTCGTTTCTTGCATCAAAATGCCCAAAAAATGTACACAGTTTGCTTCAAACTGTTTTTGAACCAGCCCCCATGTTGGGACTAATCTCATAGCCCATTGAATGGCCCTAGACCAAGGAGTATCCCTAGTAGGAAAAGAACCTACCTTGTTGGAGTGTATACCAGCTCCTTCTTCCTTTCTTCTTCCTTTCTTCCCCCTTTCTTCTTTCTTTTCTTCCTTCTTTTCTCCCCTTTTCTTTCTTTCTTTCTTTTCTCTCTTCTCTACGAACTGTTTTCCTTCCACCACCAAACTGAGTTGGTTTGGTTTGAGTTAGGTGTAGAACACCTAATCCAACCATCTTGACACATAGCAAACCAATGGCATGTGTTTCCCATGCCTTAACTTCATATCCACTCAAGTCATGCAAGGTTTGAGAGCATGACACTTGGCCACCCATGTGCCAAGTGTCCCTCACCCTAATGCCACATGGCACATGTCCCCCTATGCCCACATGTCACCCATGGTTGCCCAGGCGTCTCAAATTCACGTGGAATTTCGGTATCTCATGAACTAAATGAGAATTTGATGGCGTACCTAGATTTCGTGAGGTGAACTCCAGCGGCGTAGTTTTGCTTTATCATCGAGATCTAGAAATTTAGGTTACCGTTTATGTGATATTCTGACAATAGTCTATCGTTTGCATTATTTTTTTTCGGGTTTTTCACAGTTAGGTTTGCCATGGAAAATGATTAGACCTAGATGTCAAGGGAACAATGACGTCCGTAGAATATTGTTGTTACCTTGATCATCTGACCTTCGAGGCATCAGCGGTGCAATGTAACCTACAAAAAAAAAAAGTTCGACGACGGTGGGCTAGCCACCTCTCCGATAATTAAATCAACAAAAATACGAGGATGAAGAAGAAGAGAAAATTCACCACCCGATTTGGAGTTATATCCACTCCACTGCGGGGATCTTCTTGATTATAGACAATGATTGCTTAATCTCCCTCTTATCTAGGAAGGAATCTCTTATTTTTAGGGATAAATATGTTTTTCCTTATCAGGACTGATTTTCCCTTATCAGGATTATTCCTCGAAATGTGATTTAGAAACTAGGAAATTTATGGATGAAATATCTGGCATGTTCGTCTTTATTTATTTATCAATAACGAACTTGCCATATACGAAAGGATGGCCGGCTGGGGGACTTAAAACTCTAGACGGGCACGCCATAAAATTGCCTTGAGGGGCCTGGCTTTCTGGAAACAAGACTTCCAGTTCTCCTATCTAGTAATTTATGTTTTAATATGGTAGGTGGGCAGGCATCACATCGTAAGTCGGGTGGGCCTTGGGCCAGTGGAGTAATAGGTCTAAATACCATGGTCTTTCCCTGATGCCTTTCATTAAAAACTTTATACTTTTTCAATTTGGGGAAAATCTTGTGTTTTAAAATCTCGAGTGTGGAAGGATGACATGATTGGGAGATTCATACGTACCTTAAAGAGTTGGAAGGTGAAGCGTGTTGGGTCCTGTCGTGGTGGTGCATCTCCTAATATTCTCACGGTGCTGATGATCCGGCTGGCACAATTAATGCATATGTTGATATTTCACCCCTATATATAGGGATTAGGTTACAAATGTGGCTTCTTTTACCATTTTACAAAAGCTTTCATCTATTGCACTTTCTTTTCTCATGTGCTTCTTTGAATGTTCTTAAAGCTATCATGAACCTCCTCAATCTTTGATTTTTCGGTGAGTTTTTGCAAACTTTGTTTGCATTGCCTCTACTGAGGGGTGCGTCCACCGTTCATTAGTGGGGCTCTGGTGATAGAGCTATAGATGGTTTACGGGATTGAGTTTGTAAGTGTATTGGTTTGGAGTATTAGTGGCTGCTTCATCAGGCCTCGAAGGAGGATTCCTTTTATCTCTCTCGGGTTTTGACGCCTTCACTCCTTTAAGGTCCTCAAGCTAATCCTTTTTCCCTGTTTATCTTTTGGTTGTCATGGTATGAGAGTGCGGAAGAGACTGTCAGTGAAATTTGAGGCATAGGAGGTTGGCTCCTCGAGTATTGCTTCTGTAGTAGCCTTGTCATTTCTTGTACGTGGAGGTTGGTCTTTGCAAGTCGGTGACATTAGTCTAGAGTTGTTAGACAGAGTGGCTGTCTCAATTGTAGAATGGCAGATAATAGTGTATACTTCACGGGGTGATTCTTTGTGGGACTTAGCTTTTTCCCATCTAGTCGTTAGTGAAACATTCATACGCTACCCATACACCTCTTGGGTTCATACAACCGAACGTCTTTCGGATTCTTATGGGTTGTAGTGTGCTGAACTCTCTCTACCAGTTGGATATCTCACTGGTAGAAATTTCTTGTTTACTTCCCGAGCTTAGGATTGGGGCCACTATCTATGTAGGCCCCCACAGATCCCAGGCTACAATTTAACCGAGCTCCCAGACTCCCCAAAGATTGAGGCAAAAGAGTTTGTCTTAGTGAAAGGGCAATGGTATGAGACACCAAGCACTCTTGGGTTTCCATTGACTGTTCAAGTACTAACTTTCGAGGTTTGTCTAAACGATGGGGCCATTTTTTTTCAATCACCCGTGATACATTTTCTCAGTTCTATAAGTAAGTATGGTGAGGTCGGCTAGTCAAATTTGGCGGAGAGAGGCCAATCTAGAGCATATCGGGCAATTTGGTCGGATTACTAAGGTAGAGCACAATCACGAGGCTCCTCATGTCCAAAGAGAACTTGCGAGAGTTAAACGTGGCATACCATTACTTTAAACCAAGTCAATGCCCCTTTGCCGGTGGGGCTTGTTAGGAGAGGCACTTTGTACTTCTTGGCCTTTTCGAAGTCTATCTCGGGTGGCTCTTTGCGAGGAGTGCTCAGAAGCCAAGGTTGTCGAGAGGTGCCTTGGTGAAATCCGTTCTTCGACGATAATTACCTTTTGGCCCAGTAGGATCTGGAACCTACTCCCTAGGCCACGAAGAAGAAGAAGAAGGAAGTAATGAAGGGTGGACAGACCTAAGGTTTTCGGCAAGGGACTAGAGGGCTTTGAGGATTGGACGAATCTAACTACTAGTGAGCCGGTTGAGGAGGGGGAGGACAATATGTCTAGCCTTATTACTGGATTCTCCACGTAGATGCGCAAGCGAAGTGGGAGCTGCGACGCCCCACGACTCACAAAGTGCGGGGCGATAAGCACCTCGAGCAGTCTAGCCTGGTGGAGGCTCAAAGTCCTGGGTGTTATCCTTTGATTCATTCCCCGAAATGGGCTTGGGAGCGCCTTCAGGCTTTGGCAGGGTGTAGCCTGGGAGCTCACTGGGAGCCTTGTGCGTCGTTTGGAGGATGGGGTTCCAAAGCGAGGGCCTCCTGGTATAATAGAGTGGTGGGGCTCCGGCTGGGATCGCCAGAAGTCATTCTTTGCTAGTCTCACAAATGCCGCCCCCCGTAAGCTAAAGGGTCTTGGTAGGTTGGTGCTCAACTCACCCATCATCCCGATGAAGTGGGAGGAGTGCCCTCATCGAGGCGCGCTATCCACTGATCGATCATGTGACCGGCTGGGCCTTCAGCCGGAGGATACTTTTATCACTCATGCACAACCTCTACCCTGCAACATGGCATACCAGTGGCGGCGCTTTCAGAGGTGTACTTTGTCCCCTTCCCCAATTATTTGGACAAAAAGTCCTATCTGCATGTGGCCGAGGACGGAATGCACATGCACAATCATGATTTCAACGAGACGGTGGAGCTGGTATGTTTTGACCTTTCTCACTCCCTTCTTTTTTCTTTTCCTTTTTTTTTTTTTGAATGCGAATTCTTATTGCCGTCATTGTTACCGTGCTAAATAACTCAGAGCATCCCTTGCCCATCCAAATGGCGCTTGACATAGGGAACTTTATCTCTTACTAGACGATGCCAAGCAGTTGCGACGCTATGCTTAGTATGCCATATCCGGCTAAGGAAGAATCTCAGATTGCCTGGCTAGCTGTTGCCGCAGTGGGTGATGCAAGGGCACAGGCAAAGGATGACTTGGCTAGGGTCCAAGACACCCTGGTGGTTGCGGAGGAGAAGCTGAAGCCTAAGTAGAAATTTGGGCAGCCCACACAGGGTTGACCGGGATGTCATACATTGGAGATTAGGGGCGATAAATGAGTAAATGTCCTCAGCCTGATCTAAGCGGTCACAGAACAAATAAGTCATGGAAGAGGACTACCAGAGGCCTTAGGTGATCTTCGCCTCTGACTCACGATGTATCTGTTCCGACAGCATCGTGAAGGCTAACCGGAGGTTCAAGGCGCAGCCCAGTGCTTTGCGAACCTCGAGGTGCCCCCATTTAAACAGTCACTTAAGGGCAACGACCAAGGTGGATCTGATCGAGCCCACCAAGGATCCTAAGGAGAATGCCTCCGTTGGGGATCATAGTTGATACTGCTCTCCTACCTCTCCGCCTTCTTTTTTCCTGTAATTTCTATGACGGGCCCCATTTGGCCATCAAGGCATACATATTTTTGTAGTCATTGACACTCATTGGTGTATTTTAATGAAATACTATTTTTAGTATTCTCATATAATGAATCCTTACTATTCTCTTCCTTTCCGCAAACATTGGCTAGGATAATTAAGTCTTTTAGGAGCTAGGAGCGACGGGTGTGCTTGGGTCGAGTGGCGAGCACCACTCTTGGGCTTCTTGACGAGGCTTAAGAGCTCTGGCCCGTGTAAACGATCGTTAGCGGGCTATGAGCCACAAGCCTGCCTCTTTGAAAGTGTTAGCAGGCTTGAGCCACTAATTCTAGTCTTTTAAGGTGCGGTAGGCTTAAAGCCACAAGTGCGTCTTTTGAAAGTTCGAGGAAGCTTAGAGCCGTAAGTCTGAGTCTTTTGAAAGTGGCGTAGAGCCCTGAGTTTGGTCTTTCAAAGTGTCAGCGGAGCTTAGAGCCACAACTCTAGTCTTTTGGTACCAACGAGCTTGAATCCACAAATTAAAGTCTTTTGCATGGAAGCGGTTATAAGATTGAAAGAAAATACTTAAAAAAGATTATTTTATTAAATAAAAGAGAACTTCATTGATAATACCTCTTAAAGGTCATGCATTCCACCTCCAGTACTGGAGTCCATTACAGTTTATTGAGTGCGTATGAGCCAGCATTTACTTTTACTATCATAGCCTGACCCTTCCCAATTAATCCTAGGGCATCGGTCGCCAGTCAGCCGTGTTTCAAAGACCCTTCTTAACCTCGGTCTCATTTCGGAATGTGACGCCACCCTGCGTGCCATAGGTTGTCATCCTTTATTGGTACGAGGCTATACATATAGCAGTTGCTTCTTGGAGCTCGTCTTCCATATCTAGGGCTTTGGTGATGGCTTCAATATTAGTCTTTCCTGGGATTTCTACTCGAAGTGAGGGCATCCCAATTTAGGTAGGAATGATGGCTTCCATCCCATAGGTGAGGGCGAATGGTGATACTCCAGTCGGCTTCCGGCTGGTTATCCTATAGTCCTAAAGAACTCTTGGTAGCTCGTCCACCCATTTTCCTTAATTTGAATGAGCGATTTTTCAAGAAGTACGTCAGGTTTGTTAGATGCTTAAAGCGGCCATTGCTTTATTGAATTTTATAAGGTTGAGAAAAAATTTCTGACCTTCGGCTCCTAGCATAAATTTTTGTATACACCGTTGTCAAGCTGTGGCCCATTATCAGTTACAATCAACTAGGGTATTCCTAACCAGCAGACGATGTTCCTCCACACAAATTGGACGACATCTTTATCCTTGATGGAGGCGAAGGCTTCAACTTCTATCCATTTACTAAAATATTTGGTGGCAACCAATAGCAACTTTTTCTAAGCTAGGAGGCGGTGGGCAGTGGGTCGACACTATTAATGGCCGTGAGTAAAGGCGAAGCTCGTGGGTGGCGGCGAGATCTGCGGGTGACATCTTGAAAGCATAGAGGCGTGGTGTGGTATTAGCGCTGCAGTCATGGCGCCACATGCCGCTCCATGGTTGTGATAATACCACTTGTCATATGTGACCACTGTGACTAAGTTTCTTACCGCTGGAATGATTTGCATACCTTCATGGAGTTCCACCAACACATATTGTCCCTATTGAGTGGTGAGACACTTAAGATACAACCCGTTCAAAGACCGCTTGTATAATTGTCCGTTCACCAAGGAAAATCTCGCCGCTTGGACCTAGCTTAAAGATCTGGCTCTATTATCAGGAGCTCTCGAACTTCGAATAATGCATTATAAGTCCCGATCAAGAAGTGCCTGCTTCATCTAACTGACTTGCCCGATCATTTTGTAACCGAGACGATACGGCATTTGTGGTAGATTGGGAAGAATGCATTTTTTTCTTTTATTGGGATGGATCGCATTTTTATTGCCCCAATATATCTGCCCTTTCATTCGAGTCCTTAGGATATGTTCAAGCTTCAAGTCGTAATACTCACCAGTCGTTGTATTTGAACCCACATACTTGGCCATGCGCTGGTCTTGTGTTTCGTATTCTCCATTTACATGTCCTACTACCAGTTGAGAGTCACTGCGTATGAGGAGATTTTCTGATGATACAGATTGCATGTGATAGATCCCGGCTAGGTTTGCTTCATATTCAGTCTTGTTATTGGACGTGAGGAAGTCTAGCCGTATGTCTTGCTCTACAATTTCCCTAGTTGGGGCTTTAAGTTGCAAGCCGACGCCAGCTCCTGTATGGCGAGAAACACGCGTCACGTAGAGTCACATGCATCATTATCTACGGTCCACATCCTACTGGGGTAGTTATGCTAAAAAATGCCTTGATACTACTTGCTTGGCCTTGGCGGGGTGTATACTAGATGCCGAACTCGCTTAGCTCGATCGCTACCTGGCCATCATACGTGGGTGGGCTTGTGTATAGTGTTTAGCAAGGGAGATTGGTCGGCCGCGACAAAAGGATGTGCACGGAAGTGGGCGAGCTTCTTGGTACGCCACACGGAGGGCTGATCTTGCTATTCGAGATTGGTGTATAGAGTTTCTACTTATGACAGGGATTTTCTTATGAAGAATATCGGTCTCCATTTTTGGCTTTCGTCTTCTTTGAACAAAGTTTCACTTATTGAGACTTCTGACACTGCTAGGTGAGATAGAGTTTATCACCTTGCCTTGGGCTAGCCAGAATTGATGGTTCGGTAAGATACTGTTTGATTGCTATGAAAGCTTGGTCCCATTCCTCATTCCAGTCGACCCTTTTGGTTCCGTTTAGAGTGATAAAAATGGACTTAGTCGATCGTAGCGAGACATGAGCGCCCGAATTTTCGCTAGTCGACCAATTAGTTGCTATACTCCTTTATTGGATGTAGGAGCCTAAGAGTCCATTATAGCTTTGAGTTGCACGGGGTTGGTCTCTATTCCTCTCTAGGTCACCATAAAGCCTAGAAACTTGCCAGAACTGACTCTGAACGCACATTTCAAAGGGTTGAGTTTCATGTCGTACCTTCGCAATAGCTCAAAGGTCTCCTGTAGATGCTCGACATGATCGAAGCGTTCTCTAGATTTTGCAAGCATATCATCGATATTGTCTTCCATGGTGTTGCCCGCGATTGGTCGAATATCTCGATTACAAATCTTTGATAAGTGGCTGACATTCTTCAATCAAAAGGCATCCGCGTTGTAGCAATTATAACCGGTGTGATTGTAATGAGAGGTCGTTTTCTAAGGTGTCGAGAATGGGTGTAAGTCGATGATATCTAGAGGCATCAAAACAACAATATCTTGTGCTTGATTGGGGAGTCAACAATTTGATCTATATGCGACAAAGGGAAGTTATCTTTTGGGCACGCTTCATTGAGGTCAATGTAATCTATACATACTCGCCACTTGCCGCCTTTCTTCAGAACCACCACTACATTGGCTAACAATTGAGGTATTTACTTCTACGATAGAGCACGCTACCGATAAGTTGTCTACCTGCAATACTGGATAACTTTGATTGTGATATGGGTGAAAATGCCTTACTTTTTGTCTCACTAGTTTGGTCGTTGAGATGA